>JBAMJV010004100.1:0-37893 GCA_037951105.1 Echinarachnius parma
CGTGCTTACTCGGTACGGTCCACGTGAGTTCTGCGTGCTCATTGGACAGTTGAACTGGGGAAGTGCCGAGTAAGCACGGACCACGCACTTATCACGTGCGCAGCACGCACGTGCGCTCATTGGCTGTAGAACGCAGCGAAAACGCAGCGAACGCAGCGAAAGTTCCTCGTGCACTAAAAGTGCTACGTCGTGTCTGCGTGCTCCCAAATCTGTACTGAGTCGGTACTGAGTCGGTACTCACCACGTACGGATACCCAAATTTTGCCCACGTTTTTGCAAGTAGACAGCACGCACGGGGCACGCACTTGCAAGTACGGCGGGTTGTGACCACCGCTTTAAAGGTATACTTTTAGTCAATTTGCAAGTGCTCAGAATTAATACCTTTCTTCAGCAAACAAGATTCTGACAAAAGAAATATAACTAGAAAGTTTCAGATCATCTTGTTAGTTTTAGAAACAAAACTTTCTGTAGAAATTCTATAAATTTCTCTGTTTCCTGATATAGAGCAATAATATGCCTACATAAGCCATGCTATTTTCCAGATTGAATAGCCTGGTGTTTTTGTTTGTGGTTTTTTTTTTTTTTTTACAACCTAGAATACTTTCTATTCTATCCTGTTTCCAGTCTAAGCATGCATGAGTGATCTGTACTGGCATGGTTGCCAAAATGTTTCTTTTGGGTTTTTGTGCATTTTTGTATCACTGAAAAGTGTAATTCTGCATGTGGCAAGACTGTCAACATGGTCAAAGTGAAGAATGGAGAGCTTGACTGGATAATTCACATCTAGCCAAGCATTTCACCATAACACTGACAAAACTTACTCAGTTGCCATAAGGTACTTGAAGTTGGTATGCTCTCAGGAACTCAGATCATGCACATGCTCGGGTAGGTACCCTATAGTAGGCTGTAGCACATCTAAGAGTAAGACTAAGTGGACATCAAACTCGGTCGGGCTGTTTTCACTGCTCTAGTTGAATGAAGAATCTATTAGGAAATACAATTGAATAAGAGAATGCATGAATTTAAGACTGTGATAAGTTTATCTGCTTTCATGCCATATGGTATAGCCATAGGAAACAAGCTATGAAAATATTCTATGCAGTTACTTTATGATCGAGCAGGAATTAGTACAATTGATACAAGATTGAAAACTTGACTATAGAATTGTTTGTGATAATAATGAAATATATATATATATGTCTAATTCATGAAATCTACACTAAAATTTCATATTTTCCTAATTGACTTTCTTACTTATCTCATCGTTTTAAATTAATGATTTACTTCTTTTTCATATCAATTTCTCGTTTTGTTACCTGGAATATTTATACATGTAGTTTCTATTCTATTCTGTCTCCAGTCTAAGCATGCATGAGTGATCTGTACTGGCATGGTTGCCATTTGTTTCTTTTGGGTTTTTGTGCATTTTTGTATCATTGAAAAGTATAATTCTGCATGTAGCAAGACTGTCAACATGGTCAAAGTGAAGAATGGAGAGCTTGACTGGATAATTCACATCTAGCCAAGCATTTCACCATAACACTGACAAAACTTACTCAGTTGCCATCAGGTACTTGAAGTTGGTATGCTCTCAGGAACTCGGATCATGCACATGCTCGGGTAGATCCCCTATATAGGCTGTAGCACATCTAAGAGTAAGACTAAGTGGACATCAAACTCGGTCGGGCTGTTTTCACCGCTCTAGTTGAATGAAGAATCTAATAGGAAATACAATTGAATAAGAGAATGCATGAATTTTAGAACACGAACATCAAAGTGACATTACCTTTTTTACATAATTATGTAATGCATTATCATATAAACCGAAGTTTGTAACCAATCGTAACAACTATATACGACTTGTAAATTTATATGAAATGTACAGTAATGAATAAATGCCGAGAAGGAGAAAGAAAGACACAAATCATGGAAGCCGAAGAACAGCGTATGCCACAAAACTTTGTCATCCAATCACAAATTTAAAAAAAAATATCCTCAAGAAAGTGATAAATTAAGCTCACCACCTGACCGTTAAACCTCTATGTATAGGTAGGCCTTTATAGATTTTCCCGCCCATTTTCGTCACCTCTTCATTCTATTTTTAAAATTTGCTTTCAATTCCAACGTAGGCCTTTATATAGGACACGATCATTCGGACACCATTCTTCCCGCCCTTCACTGGTAAGGGGGTCAGGGCGGATCCAGGGGGTGGGCGGGGATGGGTGAGAGGTCAGCAAATAAACGTAACAATTCTGCTGATTTTTTAAACATATTAAACAGGTGGTAAGCTGTTCTAACTGACATGTACCAGCTCCTGTCATTAGTTGTTGATGTTTTATTGGTTTGTATATCATCCTCACCATCATCACCACCACCAACACCATCATCACCACCACCACCTCCATCATCATCATCATCACCACCACCACCATCATCATCATAATCACCACCCCATCATCATCATCATCACCACCACCACCACCATTATCATCATCACCATCATTACCACTACCACCATCATCATCACCACCAGCACCATCATCATCTTCATTGTTATCATCTTCATCCTCATCACCATCATCATCATCATCACCATTATCACCACCATCATCATCATCATCATCATCATTATTGCATCACGGTCACCACCATCATCATCACCACCATCACCACTCCCACCATCATCATCAATCATCATCACCACCATCACCACTCCCACCATCATCACCAATCATCATCATCATCATCATCATCATAACCACCACCACCACCACCATTGTCATCGTCATCGTCATCATCATCATCATCGATCATCACCACCACCACCATCATCATCACCATCAGTCGTAGAAAATTTTCGAAGCCGAGACCTGGTCCCATCCCAAATTTTCGAGGCCTAGACCAGGTCTCCACTCCCAAATTGTTAAGGCCTAGACCAGGTCTCCAGTCCCAAATTTTCGAGGTCTAGACCAGGACCCATTGGTTGGGAGTGTAAGCAGGGGGGGGGGGGGGGGGGGGGGGTAGTCCACCACGACCATCATCATCATAATCACCACCCCCATCATCACCACCACCACCACCATTATCATCATCATCACCATCATTACCACTACCACCATCACCATCATCATCTTCATTGTTATCATCTTCATCCTCATCACCATCATCATCATCATCATCACCATTATCACCACCATCATCATCATGATCATCATCATTATTGCATCACGGTCACCATCATCATCACCACCACCACCATCATCATCACCACCATCATCATCAATCATCATCATCACCACCATCACCACTCCCACCATCAATCATCATCATCATCTTCATCTTCATCTTCATCTTCATCTTCATCTATCATCACCACCACCACCATCATCTTCATCTTCATCTTCATCTTCATCTTCATCGATCATCACCACCACCCGTACCATCATCATCACCATCAGTCGTAGAAAATTTTCGAAGCCGAGACCTGGTCCCATCCCAAATTTTCGAGGCCTAGACCAGGTCTCCAGTCCCAAATTGTTGAGGCCTAGTCCTAGACCAGGTCTCCATTCCCAAATTTTCGAGGTCTAGACCAGGACCCATTGGTTGGGAGTGTAAGCAGGGGGGGGGGGGGGGGGGGGGTAGTCGTATACATTTTTCGAAGCATAGACTAAGAATTTTCGACATTTTTGAGACCGAGACCAGGTCCAGTCCCAAATTTTCGAGGCGAGACCGGGATTTTTACACAAATTCCGAGGCCGAGGTCAGGATCTTCGAACCAGAATTATGCTAAAAAGAGTCAAATTATGCCAGAATTCGTAAAATTATGCCAGGCATAATGCCAGATGCCAAAAGGGTCCAAATTATGCCAGAAAGCATAATTATGCCAGAACTGGCCACCTTGTGCCATTCATGCAATGGATTATGGTCGGGTCATGTTGTATAAAACGTTACTCGGTACTGTTTACAGTCATGACTGTCTAGACAAAGATTAGCTGCACGCATGCAGGTTCAGGGTTTGTCGAAAATGTTACTGGTATACTTTAACACTACACAAAAAACACGATAATATGCAGGAATACTCATATAAACTCACCACAAAAGTGATCAGGAAGCTCGAAGATGTCCAGCCTCTCTCCATCTCTCGCAGCTCGCGATCGATCCACCATGCATACACCACGTATATTACGCGACGTCGGCAGCTAGCGCCAGGCAGGCGGCGCGGCGCGCGTAACATACGGCTCTGATATATAATATACCGTGCATCGATCATGCATATAATTGCGGCACCGCAACGTACTTACGTACGTACGTAACAGGCGCGCGCGCTGTTGGCATGGGACTCTGAACGCGTACATTTGGAATAAGCCCCCCCGTATGTGCCATTTGGTCGCGTTATCTGACCTGACGCGCCCTAACAATCCAACGCACCCTTTCGGCAAAACCGGGGGGGCTTTGGACGAATGGTCGCGTTCAAGTCAACGCGACGCGACGCGACGCTACCCACCCTTTCGGCATAAGCCATAATTTACAGACATCTACATGTAATAGATGAGGTAAATATTAATCACTTTTAGTTGGGATACTGGAGAGACATAAATGTATGTGTTAAAGGGTACCACCACCCAAAAATAATATTCTTATTAATTCTAAAGCATGCGTTCATGCGGTCTGAATTGCGAAGACTAATATGTGCAGAGCGAACAAATCGCCCGGGATTCTATTGTCTACAAACGTACGCTTGAATCGCATTGACGTACTCGCAAATGTTTGGCCCGTACGAACCAGGAAATAGTAGTGGTTCCGTAAGTGGTGGAAATGAATTGCTTTGTTTATGAATTACACAACCCTTTGCAAAATGTTGGGTATCTATTTGATATCACAAAACGGTACCAAAACATATAATAATGTGTTGTTCTTTGCCTGGTGGTCCCCTTTAATCTACTGAGATAGAGAGAAACTAATGCATGTAACAGTAACAACTTTTGGTTGGAAAACAAACAGATGAGGTACATGTCTTGATACTTGGGAGACAGACAGCTGATGGTAAACAGTGAACCTACCAAGAGAAACCTAGACAGGGTGTAGCAGGAAAAAAAATACACAGCCAAGTGCAATATGAAATTTTCAATTTATTACTCAAAAACTCAATGGGGATCTTACTTGAACCCAAGATTGAAAATCGTTAAACAAGCATTCTAACACATGCCATGATGCCAATATCCACACAAATCACAATATGATGACATAAATGGTACCCTGGGGTACCAAACAAAAATCCGCCATTTTGTTTAATTAATTTTTTTTTTTTTTAGGGCTGTACCGGGGTATAGCGTGCATACAAGCGCGCGCTGTACTGCATGCACAACGCAATACGGTTGTACTTCGAGTAGACACAAGATGGCGCTAGACAACGCGGGATACCGGGGTACAACGGTACCCCGGGGTACTGCGTGTGTCATCATATGTCCATCTTCTCCATCACAACAGATGCAGTACCCTATTAAATCAACATCAACATCTTTTTTTCTATGGCTCTCGCATGTCAATAAACATTATGAAGAAGAGCCTCAGGTCATATGAAATGATGGCTCTTAATACCAATGAGATATTAAGACAACTGGAGACCCTAGTAGAGATAGTATGAATACTAATTGAATGCATCATATGCCGAGATACAATAAATCTGTCATCTGTGTGAACTTAGAGTAGACTAAGTGGGCACATGCATCTAAAGGATATACAGGTTTGTACAGGTTTTATATTATTGCCCTCACAAATAATTCACTGAAGACACTAAATAGAATTTCCCTAAAACAAATAACTAGGCTATTGTATTGTGCACAGCAAGTTGCAATTTAATTTTAATAAAGAATTTTGACTTTTGAAGTTTGTTCAGGTGGGGGGGGGGGGGGGGGGGGGGGTCAACAGGGAGATAATCACTGTGTTCATCTACATGTACGTAGTGCCATATTAACTGCCCTTCAAATAAAAAAAAAAAAACACTAATGAAAAAAAGTGAACAAACCCAACAACATATTGTGCAGATATTAAAAACACCCCTTCCAAATAGCATAGTGCTCTGATATCCTTGCCTAATTACATGTATGCCTACTTCAATAATACATGTAGATCAAGAACTCAGATACAGGAGTTTCTGTTCTTGACAGCTTTTAATATGAGATTCACCCATCCTGTTTATGTTAATGATATGGAATGAGAGAGAATCACAAATTATCAAGCCATCCGTCCTGAAAGTGAGGACCCCTTCCCTCCAGTGAATTCATCAGCCATGAATTTTGTTACTTTGATGGCAGTAAGCATAGCAACTAAATATTGTGTTCATTGCGAGCAGAGGATTATTCAAATGTACAAATAATCTGTCATGATATATCTAAGATTATGTACAATATATGTTCTACAATTCATCATGGATGCTTCCATCTATTTTCAATTGGAATGCGTGCATGAGTAGGGATCTACAAAAATATATAGATGCCGACATATGTATTGAGAATGCCTACATGAGAAGGAAATTTACCTTTGTGTGTGTGTGGAGTGGGGTCTACAATTCATCATGGATGCTCACATCATGATAAAGACATAAACTACAAATGTACATGCATGTATTGTAGCATTTGTGGGGCAGGGGGTCCATACATGTAGATGCTCACATTTTGAATTGGAATGCCTGCATTCATGAGTAGAAGCTAAACATTACTGGGGCACGCTACAAACTGGGCTGGTCTATTATATTGTTGTTCATATTTTCTTGCGAGTTGTCAAATGTCGCCAAAGTGTTGTCAAAGATTTTGTTTGTTTTATCATGTTTATAGTTCATGTAAATGTTTCTTTTAATATTTACCAATAATCACTTTACAGGTGCAACTTTAACGTGTCAGATATTGCTCAAAATTACATTTGAGACTTCAATCCCATACCAAAATCATTGTAAGATATGTCCGAATGATGTGTGAAAGTTTCATTGAAAAAAAACACTGCTTTCCTGGTTAAAAAAGCGAAATGTGCGAATTACTGTATTTATAACGTGCATACATGAGGTTTATGACCGTTCATTAATGCTCTTGAGCTGAATGATGATCAATGATAGATATCGTCATACTAAAGGGGCGTTTTAAAAAATCTAACCCTATTTTATTCTTCTCTTACCATAAGCCAAACAACACGGTAGAAGAGAAATGTGGAAGCTCCAAGTAATTTTCGTGGAGTTAGACACTTTACTGGATTCACTTTAATATACACTTGTATCTTTGTATTTCTCCCATGCCCCCATGTCAATCATTGGCTGTGTGGGGAAGGGGGGGGGGGGGGGTCTACAATATCACTGATGCTTACATTTTGAGTTGGAATGCCTGCATGAGAAGAAGCTGCAGCATATCAAAGCTGGTGATCTCTGGATCAATGCTGAAAGTCTTGTATTCTGGTTGCAGGAGGCCGCAGCATTTCTGTAGTTAAGGGAAGAAAAGGAATGGGGAAACATGTCATTCCACATGAAAAACTAGTGTTAACCCGTTCCCTTCAACATTCTGAAATTCACATAGGTGTTAACCCCTTGCCTACTGGAACCGAGTGGGCTATGTACAAAGTCTATGGGGATTTCAGAATCTCGAAGGGAACCGGTTAAGATAAAAAAATCCCCAGGTAAGATTTGAAGTTCAGAACCGTTGCTTTATAATCAATGATGAAAGTCTATACTCAAGTTATAGTACTTCCAAGACAATATATTTCTGTAGTTGAGGAAAAAATAAAGAAGCACAAGCAATTTCAAAGAGCTTTAACAGCAATCATATTCGTTCCCTTTCATAGACTTTACATGTATGTTAAAGATGCGAATCATTTAAAACAGAAAGAGAAAAAAAAAACAATAGCACAAACAGATCAAAATACTGTGGTGGTGATTTCTGCTACATATACATTAAATTGTACTTTCATAAAATAATTAAATAATGCTACATGACTTGTATAGAAAGATTATTTAATGAAAAGACATGAAATGTTACTATGGAGGAAATTATACTTCCATGAATTACCTTTCTGGTTAAATTTACACAATGCCACCCATTTGAAAATGAACAGTACATTGTGTATAAAGGTACATGATAAATATGATCGCAACCATCTGTTGCCTATATCACACATGTCTAGATCTCGACATCTCATGCTCAAGCATTCAGCACACTCAACTCAATATGCATTCAATGTCAGGAAATGTGAATGACCTTTGTGTAAAAGATTACGATCCCCTCTTCATCTACATACATATGTCTACCCAGTTCATCGTGTGTAACCAATCTAGACATCTCAAGTCCCTGCTAATGTAACTGCAGATGGCATCTTAATATGTTGAGAGTGCTTCCGATAATACACACTTGATTGGGGATGATTTATGCATCCTTGCTAGTACCACTATATAAGGACATCTGTGTACAAATATGTTGCATGATTTGTTTTAAATTTAAACTGTTTTGTATAGTAAAGTGTTTTCAAAATGTTAATTTTAATTTGTAGTTGGCCTTAAATGTGTACATGTGGCAGAGCGGTGGGGAGGGCACGTGCCCCCCCCCCCCCCCCCAATATTTTGAAGACAAAAACAGTAGGAAACATAAGGAGACATTTTTAACAAACAAAGAAATACAAAAGGTAGCCCCTCCCCCCCCCCCCCCCCCCCCCCCCAATCAGTGCCTAAAAGTATGATATGTGGGATCAATGTGAATAACCTTTTAGTAAAGTTCACGGTCCCTTTGATGTTTGATATATATATAGAGGAAAGGATGATTATGCATGGAAACCACCTGTCTGCACGTATGTATTGCTTTGCACCCCTGCATATTGTCTATTGGGTGTAACTGACCTAGACGTCTCAGACTCGGCTAATGCAGTAAGCTCACATGGCAACTTAATATGAAGAGTGCTTCTTATAAATACACCTTCCATTGGAGCTGATTAATATGCATTTACAGTACAAGTATCATTGTTGAGACGGTACAGTACAGTTCCATGGAATTTCAAATTTGATGACCAGCAATTTCAAAATAAATGTTGGGCCTTATTCATAAAAGGGTGTAGACATCCTAAGCCTTTAGGGTCAAGACTCTTCTGATGTAAGGTTCCACAGGTACATGCATACGTATTGCAACCTAATGCTTAGAGTGCTTCAGACAAAACACTTTATTGGGCCTGATTTATGCACAGTATACATGTATATCTGTGTTCAGGTACCTGTAAGTACTATGTGTATATAATTTGCTTCTTCAACAAGAATCTCTGTACAGATGCAATTCAAGCATTTCATATTCCAGTGTTCAGCACAGTAATTAGGAAGTTGGATATAATTAGCTAGTTCAAAATAAAAACAAAGTTAACATTTAATCAAATGAATTAATCATGGCTAAAAATGAAGAAATAAAAATCTTGGTCGCCCTGTCAGACAAGTAAAATCAATACGTTTCAAATTTAGGTGGCCCAAAACTATAGACCTGGGTGGATCCACACATAGAAAAACAAAACAGATCTGTAATTTTGTCCATTCAGACGAGTAAAAACTGATATTTCAATTAGGGAATTTTTGGTAGCTCAAAGCTCAAATTCGAATTTTGTCAATGTCGGGTGGAAAATCTGCTTGCCCGATCAGGCCACCAAAATATGAATTTTAAACATTTTTGCTGGCCTGAAGTGCAATTTAACTGGCCCCGTGCCAGCGGGCCAGTGTGAGTGTCAAGTACAATATGTACTAAGTACAAACTCAAAATCATCATAACCTACATACTAGCTCTACAACCCTACTTGACCTGCACATGTATACAGATGTACATAATGTATGCTCCAATAGAAAATCACATTCTCAGACCTCGGTGTTTACTCAGCATTATCAATATCTAACCAATATATGCTATACAGCGACATACAGTACATGCACAGGTGCAAGTGCAACATGGAGATTCCTAAACAGCTCAAATACCAATACCTACGAGTAGGTATTGATTGTACATGTAGTTTAACTCCTTGAGCACCACACAATACACACAAATGCCATACGGTAGAGCCAAAATGAGCCAAAAGTGGACAAATCAAATGAGGATTATTTCTGATCTTGTTTATTTTGTCTGGATTATTTTTTCATAAATCATGATCACATAATGATATCTTTCAGTTTACATGATCAAACAAAATATTTGGCGTCTCCTGATAGGAGAAACAGACACCATACATGAACCTACACATGGGACTACACAGTGCCTATTTCTAGATTTTCTTTATTTTTTGCATTCCTTTCTAGTATTTTTTTGTTTTAAGGTACCAAATTGGATGATTGAATATCACAATATGTGTTCAGATTAAAAATTCAGTCTTTTGAGAGCCCTAAAGTATATTTTTAATGAATAAAAAACTCTGTCCTTCCGTTACTGTCCTTCCGTTACCGAACAGTGAAGCAATTAACTTTTTGTAATTAATATACCAATAGACATATTTTTATTAGGGAATGGACTATGAGCCAATGTAACATGATAGTCAGGATCTTAACTTTACAGAGATTGGATCATAACTAAAGAACTTGAAAATCCATGTCCATTTTGCCGTCCTTCCATTACCGGCCTCATTAGTGTCCATATCTAATAAACGTAATGTAACAACAACAACAAAAATAGGAAATCAAAGGTGTCCCACCAAGAGTCTCAGAAATGTTATTTACAATGATGAATCATAAGCAGGATCCTGGAATTATTTGATTGAATTTCAAAAATTGCGTCTGAATGTCCTTCCGTTACCATGGAATTGCCCTAGAGTGTTATATAAACAGGTCTCTACCCAAGGGAGACAACAACAAATTGGTTTCTACAAGCAGGTGGTCTTTACACATGCTCCTTTCAAATT
This sequence comes from Echinarachnius parma, assembly GCA_037951105.1. Taxonomy (NCBI): domain Eukaryota; kingdom Metazoa; phylum Echinodermata; class Echinoidea; order Clypeasteroida; family Echinarachniidae; genus Echinarachnius; species Echinarachnius parma. The sequence continues at coordinate 10,891 of JBAMJV010004100.1, forward strand.
CAATGTAAACCATTCCTTTCTAGGGTTAAAATAACAATGATTTGATTGTGGTCTTTAAATAATTTTATATACTGTACTGTATGTAGGTTGCCCCTAGAGCAGGATTGACTTCAAGTTCTTGTTCTACTGAACATACATGTACATTCATAAGTTAAATGCTTGAGTAATGGTTGAGGTTGGTAAATTTGCAAATAAACATATTGTACAGCCTTGAATATGAGGAAATATTGCTAAAATAGCAAATGAAAAGGTTATAGCTGCATATTTCTGTCTAAATAGTAAAAGTAAAAAAAATAAAAATAAAATGCAAGATGGAATGAACATACCGGGTTAGCAAGAGGAACACTACGGTTCAGCCCTTACCTAGCCAGACTATCCCCAGTCGATTCCGCCAGCTCGCTGCTAATCTAATGGGTCGACCAACCTCGACCATATCATGTGTAAATCAATGGCGACGCATTCGACCCATCATGGAATACGCCGCATACGCGTGTACTAGTCATTGCCCCGCACAGTGTTTTCACTAGTTGTTAGCAGTCTCTTGCCTGGTACGGTTAGATATTAGAGCCCCGAGTAAGATTATTGTCTGAACATCTCGAGATGAGGACAATATATTTTTTGTAAAAATCAGAAATTTCACAAGAATGCGAGCACTTCGAAGGAAGTAATTCTTCAAATGTCCTTACGAAAAGACATCTGAACGTTTTGGAGGCCTCCCTAAGTTAACTCTCACATGGATTCAAATCCAAACTAAATTTTCAGAAAGAACCAATACTCATACCGTACATGTATTGCCATTCACCCAGATCACAGGTGTTTACTCCAATCCAAAAATTCCATGTAAATTGCATTGTGTGAATACCTAGCACTATCTGCACTGTTGACCATATCCTATTTATTAATCATCTACTGAAGTCCTCATGCTAATTAATTATCTGTATTCAATATCTTTCATGACACCGCTTTTAGATAATATGGCCCCGAACTGGATACTAAGTGATAGGATAATAGTATTACAATAAAATATCTCACTGCGATCGTATAATTGATCATTTGTAATATTTTCTTCTTGATGGCAAATGGAGCATGGAGAAGGGAGAAAAGGCATTTAATATTTAGGGGCAGACTTCTTTTAAAGCTTGCCGCCATAAAAAAAAGCACTCTGATATTTGTTTTTAAAAACTGAATTCTGTGATAATTACATCAATTGGGGTAATCCAACGCGAAGTTCCACAATGTTACCAAAAATTCTCTACTTAGTCATTTTAATACTGTGACTATAATTTAAAGGTTTTTTTAATGTTCTCTTTGATTCCCACAATGGCAAAGACTCAAATTTGCAATTTTGCATTTAATTAGACAGTTAACTACAAACTAATGTAAAACATACCCATACCAGGTACTTATATGGTGTTGACAATTTATTTCATCTCTGGTTCACATGTCCAATAATCAAACGTTTGTTTATTATCTCAACCTCAAGTTAAAATTACCCTTTAACCTAGATACTTGATCAGCCTTGCATGGATTATAACCAGGCTATAAGCGTCTTTGTCTAAGTACAGTCTTCTCAAGCACTGCCACGTCATGATGAGTGTACCGTGTATAGTAGATTTTGTGCATATAAATTACAAACATTCCAACCACCAAAGGCATCATCTTCACTTCAGGTTTAAATGTTTCTTGCAAATTTGTAGTCGAGCAGAATTCTAGAATTTTTAAAAGATTTTAAAAATTGGATATTATTTTGGCTAGTGAATACAAGAACATTATTTGATAGATTAAATAGGCTCAACTGATACATGTAATTTGCTACGTACAATAAAAACATAGCAGTGCAAGGGTAATTGAAAGTTTACATGTCCAATGTGTGTATTTTTCTTATAAGTGATTACATGTATTGTATGACACGGCATTCTCTTGTTCTAGTATCTAATGAACCTTTTTGGGCTCTTGGATATTTTGTTACAGGATCGACAGCAGATGAATAGGCAGTTTTAACACCATCCAAGGCCTCAATTTACAGAGAGTCTGTATTAAGTACTCTGGCTATAGCCGTAGGCAACCATTCATTAGTTACATGTACACCAATACATTATCACAATTATAATAGATAATGCAGCATGCATATAACGCATACATGCATATATACTAGTGACATTTCAAAATGAGATGTTTAATATATAAACCAACAAATAAATAGATCAATAGGTTTTTTTGCACTTGCACAAAACCGATTCATTACCCTGGTGTTCATTTGCATGGCGATGGTACCAGAATCACTATTTTGTATTTTGTTTGATCAACTACACTTTTTGATGGGGATCTTTCAATTTAAAGGTTCAGAATTACAAACAAATTAACACTGTACATTGTATAAATTTATGCAGATATATACATGTATGAAGATTACAGATTTACAGCTCAAACAGAAAAAAGTGTGCAGTCAATAGTAATTAGTATACAAAAATTATAAAGAACAGAGCTGTAAATGGGTTAGTCAGAGGTTCAAAATGAACCATCTTTTGAGTGTATGTTTATATCTTAGTGATTTCTTCCGAATCTCATCACCCTCAAAGCGTGTATGCATGGCAATGAGAGCACCACACTCATTTTTCTTGATAGTGGCCCGATCAGCACTGGCAGAAATGTCCTTTGTTCGTGGGTGGTGGGGGTGGGGGTGGGTGGGGGTGGGAGGGGGAATTAACTACTGAATGAACAGATCATCTCCCTGAACAAAAGAAACCACTCGCAGATCTCACCAGTGCATTCTGGCAAGTACAAATTATCATCTATCAATTGTTGACGCCCAAAACAAAACAACATACTAGCCTCGACATTATATATGTTTAATATTTGTAAACTGTCTACTATTCAAATTTTCACTCTATTATTAACTACCGTATTTGTCGGTGTATTAACCGCACCTTTTTTCTCAAAAAAAAGCTCCAAAAAGGGGGGAGCGGTTAATACACGGAGATAGGAAAATTGTACACGCAAATTGCCTAGCCAGCGCCGGGCCCTAATACGATGCGGTTAATACACGGAGATAAGATTCACAAGTGACCAAAGTCCACCTCAGCAAGGCATTCATACTCATACGATGCACGGAAAATACAAGCATATTCCCCCCAAAACAAGTCATGCAGTGTCTTTTATGTTTCTCTTTTACCTCTTCCTAAATATTGCTCGTTGTTGCTGCGAAAGCAGCTTTGAAGATTCACGATCATTGCTTCGATCTTAGTACGAATCCTAACATGCACCCGGCCGCGCGACTGGCACTTGGCCGAGCATGCAGCTCAGGCGGGGATTCTCTTTCCCGACCCCCGGCGGCCGCCGATGCTCCAATACAGCCCGCCATATCACTCATATACTTTGCGTGCAGGTTATCGGGTCTATTTTGTTACGCGAGATCCATCCGCCGGGGATTTCCCCAATTCCCGGCGGATGGATCTCGCGTAACAAAATAGACCCATAACCTTCACGCAAAGTGTATGAGTGATATGGCGGGCTATCGGAGCATTTGTTTAGTACCGGGCGGACTGGATGTCAACGTTTGAAAATCGTTTCATCCATGTCGACGATCGTATGCCGTATTACTCGCTATTATTACTTAATATTTCTGAAACAGTTTTCAAGAGTAGATTCAACATAATTTGAACTAGAAAGAAGGAATAACATTAAGGTACATTTTTTTTTAAATCTCCGTTCTGATTGTTTTATTGGTGAAATCTTCGTTTTGTTGTCTAACGTTTTATGTAGTCCCATGTGTAGTGATCCGTGTGGCAAATTCAACAGAAGTTATAGATTCTTCTGCTGTGAAGAAGGTCTGATAATTTTCTTTATTTACTTCGGAGACTTCAGTAAATAAAACAAAATTCATATGCAAACATTCTCTGATAGATAAGCTATTTTTGGTACCTTTCCTAAGAAAATGCTGACCATCTAAAGACTAAAAATCAAGAATTATACTATCAAATTTTTTTTTTTTTCATGGAAAAACGGCCAAAGTTGGAGGTGCGGTTAATACATCGGAGCGGTTAATACACCGACAAATACGGTAGTCCAAGCTGCAATCAACTAATCAAGGATAATCAATTGTCAATTTTTAAAAATGTAGTAGCCCTAGTATAGGGTTACCAGCCTACCAGCCAGTGCATTTGATGCCTGGGTCACTTACAAATTAGTAGAAGCAGTATTTTACATGTAAGTATTACAATAAATATAAAAAATAATTTGATCGATCAACAACTACATGCATGTAACTATGAAATTTTATGCAGGTAAATGAATGCAGGTGCAGCTGTGCAATGTACTGATAGTACACCATGGATCAAGTAGGGGGCAATTCCAAGGTAACAGCGTGACGGTAGGAGGGTAGAGGGTGTTTCTCACGATGAAAGTCTAAATAACTCACAAAATAAAAATGTCCAGAACCAAATTTTGATATGCATCTGTTCCCACTATCCTACCAATTATTTACAATAGGAAAGAAAATCAAAATTCCCACTAAATTATGAATTATGAATATCAATATCTGCGGTAACAGCGTGACGGAAATGGGTTTCTTACATGGTAAGAAAATAAGCAAAGTCTGTGAACTACAGGAACATTTTGCAATTTTGTCACATTGATTCTTTGTACTAGACATCAAGCTAGAACATCCAAATAAAAATGTAGAAAAAATCCAATGTTCATAGTAAATATGATATCATAAACGTATCTGTGCACGGTAACAGCGTGACGGTAACAGCGTGACCTCTGAATTGTACATGTTATATATATGGGAGATATTGATGAGATGAATAAGATTATATAATTTTGATGTAGTCATCCAGAATCTATACAGAACTAGATGAATGGGTAATATAACCCAGATGCTCTGAAATGATGGTTCGCATGACACAAATTTGCAGCCTAGCGCCCTCTATTGATCAAAAATGTTTTTGGACAAAACTGAAATTCTTATCTTTTTCAGAATTTAGTTTGAGGAACCATCAAATATCAAACCCAAAATACAAACTTAATTGCAACAATGAAATATTAGACCTTTGACATCTGACCTTTGACCTTATTTCTCAAATTAGCATACAAATGTTTAATTTTATGTCGGCACAGTGCATATCTACAAGTGATTTGTTACATGTAACATGATTTCAATGTCAGTAAGTTTTTGTGTTTGAATTGGTAATTATCCGAGTGACCTTTGACCTGTGCTCCAAACATTTTCATAGAATTTTCTTTTGTCTACAGTACTCTTTCTAACATTAATTCTGGCATTTTTTTGTGAGATAAACAATAAACTACAATAATTTGACCTGTTGACCTTTGACCCCATGACCAAATTCTATAATCAGGTCATCTACTTCACTGAACGCATACCAGTATTAATTATCATGTCATCCTTCAAGGATTCTTGAAATATCTTGAGAATAATATATTTTTTGCATATTAATTAGCTGTGACCTTTGACCTTTGACCTCATTGCCCCAAAATGTATCAGATAATCCATACCTCTGAATACATGTCTTGTACAAAGTTTGAACAGAATCCATCCAACGATTCTTGAGATATTGCCCAAAAAAAGTAGGTTGTGTCACGCTGTTACCCAAAAAGTAACAGCGTGACCAAATTGATATTGCTTAGATTTATTAGTGGTAAAAGATAATGCTGCTATTTAGCATCCATAATATAGCTCTATGGGTGAATGAAGAAGGAACAAAAAATAATTTCATTCCCATTCATATTTTTCCAGAAATATTAAAAATACCTGTTTTTAGGGTAACAGCGTGACATTATATAGATGACTATAAATGAAACAGTCACTGAAGCAGAACAAAGAGCGAAAATGCCGAAATAGATATTTATCTGATAAATTGAAGTAATGTTCTTACCAACACTGAAAGAAAATGTTATGAAAACCTATTTTGCAGCTCTTTTAAGCTTAATATTTACAAGTATATTTTGTGAAAATAATTGAAAATTAATTTATGCTAATTAATTCCTATGAAATAATAGTTTACGGCAAAAATTTTTTTGAACAAAATGCATTTCTGAATAATTTGATCTTTAAGCTTTAATTTGATACCAAATATGTTATGATTCGACGAATTTGAAAAATGGGTGCTTATGTCAATGTTTGCTTGGAATTGCCCTAGGGTCAAAGTTAGTTTACAATTTACTGTACATAGCCCAGTGACATAGCTACAGTATGGGGAGGGGGCATGGGGGGTTGGGGGGTCATGCCCCCAATCATTTGAAGACAAAAAATACATTTAGGGGGAAATCCCTTTACAAAATAAAGAAATACATCATAAAATAAAGAAATAAAGAGTGTGCCTCACTACAATGTGTGCGCCCTATGTATGCATACTATGTAATAATAATAAAAATAATAATATACTCGATTTATATAGCGCCTAATATGATTGATAATCATCTCTAAGCATGTTACAATGCTATTATTACCCCGGTCATAGGATACAATGCAACAAGTATCAGTCTACTTTTGTATGCATGCATGTGTGCATGTATACTAAATACAAAATTGTTCACTCAGTTTTAAAGTGCTCCATACTATCTTTCTTCTATTTGCCCTGGTAAAAAAAGTCAACGCTACAGAACAGTCTTGGGAAAACTGAGAAATATTAAATTTTATCGCAAAAATTATCTAACAAAGATTGCTTTGAAAGGGTATGACAAAATTACAAAAACTCACTTAAACTGGAAAATGTTACCAATCAAATGTTCAATAGTTGGTGCCCAAAATGAAATTCATCTGCAATGGAAAGCTGCTGGAGCCTGCTGTGTATTGATCCAGGGCATACATGTCCCAAGTCCTGACACGTACAGACTGTGGACCTTGGGTGCAATCTTATTAGGGCAGACAATTTTGCAATTAACTTTCATCCTATTTTCCTGCATTTTACAAAAATGTTGGTTTAGATTTTACCATCTACACCATTACTTTCCAACTAGTTGAGCCAATATAATAAGTAAATGTATGCATGTGTACCTTAACTTTTCAAATACTGCTATGAGTGTAATTGTGTAAATATTATATTCTACTTCAGGGCTCTACAAAAATCTATTTTTTGACTAGCCCTGTCGCGCAAGTAACTAAGAAAGTAGCTTGCCCAAATGGCCGAACCAAATGTTAGTTGCCCCAATTATGTAAATTAGACAAAGAACAAATTACATTTTTCATTGTTATGAACAAAAAGTTGTTCTTAACTTCTCAATTATCTTCGGATTTCATTCACCCATTCAAACATTTCCCATTGTTCGGCAAATGACTTAAAATGAAACCTGCCCACAAAAATGTTTTGCTTGTCCTGGGCAAGTGGGCTTGTACATTGTAGAGTCTACAGTATTTAACAATTATGAAGATTTGATTTGTTTTTTGTTATCAAATAGTTAAACATGTTCTAGCGGACACCTGTCTATTAAAGGGATCTCGTAACTTTGTTGACATGTGCAAAAAGTGACGAGTGGTTGATACAATATTGTTGTTATCTGATATGTCCACTGAGTGTTGTGTGAAAATTTCAAGTTAAATGGACGTTATATGGCCGAGTAATGAGCAAAAATGCAAAGTGATATTCACTAACTCATTGCACTCACTTTGTACATGGTTTTGCCGATCCAGTGGATAATGTAATATCTGAACACTTCAATCGTAAATATCTTTTTAACGAAAGGGAAATTTGAAAAACCAAAACCTGTCCCATGCTTTTATTGTTAATACGAATACAACAAGGTATGAGGGAACCACTAGAATTCCAATTGTATTTTGAGGATTTGGACAATGATGTTACTAAGTTCCTTTAAGACCACCTGCCAGTCCAGCCTTTCAGGACCACACATCTAGATTCCCTAGAAAGCATTTTACATGTCAATGAACCTGTCTATAAAGACCACTTGCTCATAAAGATCACTTTGAAGTCTCCCTTGGACGGTCCTTATAGAAAGGTTTGAAGGTACACCAAGTATATATTGTTTAATGTTGAGCCTCATCCACAGCTGCAGTTTTTATCAATAAAGTATTAAGTGAGATTAAGAATAGTAGACAGCTTTCAAATAAAACATAATTTTGGGGCCAATAAAGGAAATTATTTTATTCCAAAAATGGAACAAAACTACTGGAAGAAATTTTTTTGTTTTAAAGGCTCACTCTATAAAGAATGGCCCATTTTCCTTTATTTTTATTTTATTTATCGCAGTGTTAATGATTCCCATTTTCTTTGTATCATCTTTGTTTCAAGGTCAAGCTGAAAACCATGTTTTGTCTTCAAAATATTCTAGTTACCCTGCTTACATTGTATGTTCTCCAAACAATGTATTGTCATTATGCTAATTGAAATATTTGGTTAAATACACATCATAATAATAGAAGTCATTTTGTATTTGTTTACTTTTTTAAGATATGAAAGATATTTCTTATAAGTCCTAGATAAGTTTTAACAAGTGAACAATCAGCATTTTCTATGGAGATGTGCCCAGGGCATGACAAAAAAAAACATACATACGTACAAGTATTCTCTGTGCAATTGCATCTAGAGCATCTATTCTTTTTGTCATGTTGTGGCCCATGGGCATGTCTCAGTTGAGAATGCCGAATCATGGACGTAACTGTGAAATGCTAAAATCATGAAAAAATGTAGGCTGTTTTTGTTTTCAAGCTCTTCACATGACAACAAATTATTCTGTCACAAAGTTGTTAACATCAATACCAACAATTGAAACTTTATTTTAAAAGAAAAAGTTTTTAAAAGACATACAATGAATGGTTAATTATTCAACGATTAAGTGGCAAAATTATGACATGACAAACAAACTTCTGATTAAAAATTTTTTTTTGAAACACTGCAGTGTTACTGATATGATACTTGATAGATCAAACCAACTGATACGTAACTCGTAAGCCAGTGAAACAAATACAAATTACAAATGACTAAGTAAAATGCCTGTTATCATTAAAAGAAAAGAGCCGTTAAAACTTTAGAGGGCGATCTCTAAACACTCATCGGTTTCAATCATTTTAAATAAAAACATTGTGCATGTGATGTTTTGTTGAAATAGTGATTAGATAGAGAGATAATCAACAACTATTTAAAAACCTCTTTTGTACATTTTTGAAAAGAGGAAGAATTTTTTTAATTTTTTGAACGGCTGGTTCAAAATTGTCTAATAATTGTGGGGCCCCACAAATATTACAAATGGTTTATATGTTTGTGGATATTTCAGCCATTTCTGAACAGATTTTGATCAAATAAACTTTATTCTGTCATTAAAATGGTATGCTCTTTCGAATTCGACACTCAGTTTTTCATTATCTCACAAAAGAATATTTTGTGTAGCGCCCTCTTTACCAAAACTCAACTATCCCTTTAAACTTATTCTTGCCATCTTCATCTTGTGAGTTGTGACTCGTGTCTTGACTCTTGTGTCTGCCATTTCAAAAGTACTTCAATAGACAACTTTGTTGTTCACTGCTATTTACCACTCAGCGTCACATCATTGATTTGAATAACAGTCTGTCACATTAAAATCACGCAGCATCATCAATACAATATTAAGAATAAGACAATATCAACACACTATATTTTTAAAACTGGGGGCTGTGTGATTAGCAATGCAATAAGCCTACATATATCCAAGCACATGGGACTACACCTCTTCTCACTATATCCACTACATACACAACAAATGGACATCATTTGGCATTTTGGGAGACATTCCCTTACCATAACTTGAACCCGAATCGCATCTCTCCGACGTCCTCCCACTTTCCCAACGATGCCTGCCATTTTCGCCACGACATTCATTTTGTATGCTGATTAGATCACAATAAACGATAAAAAGAACCAGTTTTTCTCGTCATCCCTGATTCCATCTTGACCAGATCGCAACGCAGATGCTGCAAAATAATAATGGTGGATCGATGCTCCACACGCCGCATATGATAAAATGTGAGGGGTTATAAATATACAGTTCAGCGAAATGTCACGTAGACCCCGAGTCTAGATTTAGCATCGATGAGATCGTAGTAAGTCTATGATGAGATTTAGTCAGGATCACGGCGGCTGGCTAGACTACGGAAGGGGGAGGAGGGGGTTAATTAATTACAAAGAGCAAAATATTGATAAATTACTAGTATGACGTAGGAGATGAAGAAACACATAAAGCGTGCCCCTCCAATCCAAGTTAGCTTCGCCACTGGCCCAAATAATATAATTACCCCTCCCCCCTGAGTTGCCCTCACTCCCGAGTGGTGTGTGGGAACTTAAACAAAACAACCGAATGTTAATAACTCTCCCACCCCCATCTCCCTTCTCACTATTGTAGCTATGAGAATGGTACGGTCTCGATAATAATCTCGATTGGTAACATGACAGTATCTGTTTTTCGTGAACCATACCATTTAAAAACTAAGTGAATTATACTAATTTATAGCCGTCATTTTTAGGGGAAATAAAATCTTGTCAAATCGAATTTCAGTGACTAAAACATCGATATTATTAAAATCTAATATTTATCATTCAACCAAGCTTGAAAAGTTATATTAGAACGAAATCTGAAAGGCTATACAGTTATATTGTTATTTGTTTATGAGGTAAGGGAAACTAAGTGTACAAATTCAAAGAGCACCCAATTTAAAAGACATAATCAAATTTGTTTGAACAAAATCGGTTGAGAAACAGTTGAAATAAATATATCAGCTTGGAATAAATGTGGGTCTATACACGTTTTCAAAAATTTACCAAAGAGGTTTGTAAATAGTTGTTGATGATCTCTCTATTGAATCATTATTTTAACAAAACATCACACTCACAATTTTAAAATAATGGTTGAAACCGATATGTTTTTTTTTTTAGAGAGCGCCCTCTTGTGTTTTAACTATTGCCTTTTGAATGATAACATGATTCTTATAATATTAATAGCCGTTCCAAAGTTGTCTTACCTGTCAGGCATGGTGGGGTTATAACTATTAGTTTGTAACTATATAAAGTTAATTAGTCCAGTGACCAGATGCAACCAAATAATTTGTTGTTGGGTAGGCATGATAGTGATCATCATGCCTACAAGAAAATGTTTTCAAATGTATTTAATTGTTGAAATCTGATATGGTAGTAAATACAAATTTTAATACCACATGCAGTTAAAACGCTGTGTAAAAAAACGCTGTGTAAAAATACACATTTACAACTTAAGGTGTAGCATGATAAGTTGTATGAAGAAGGGTTGCGTGAAGCGGCAATTGTTCAAGCGTTGATGAAACGTGTTAAATCACGTGATAGTTTCGACCGCAAAATCACCGCGTCAAAACCTCTTTTGTTTTGAAATCTTTATGGAAATTGTTATAATTGTTAAGAATGATGTACATAATTGTTGTTATTGCCTTCTCTTGCCATTTGCCAATGGATGACACATTTCTTTATAACATTGTATATTTGCGGCAATTGTTCAAGCGTTGATGAAACGTGTTAAATCACGTGATAGTTTCGACCGCAAAATCACCGCGTCAAAACCTCTTTTGTTTTGAAATCTTTATGGAAATTGTTATAATTGTTAAGAATGATGTACATAATTGTTGTTATTGCCTTCTCTTGCCATTTGCCAATGGATGACACATTTCTTTATAACATTTGTATATTTGAAGACCAAATAAAATATATCTATCTATCTATATGTATCTATCTTTTCTCCCATTTTTTCTCTCTCTCTTGCATGTTTGCTTTCTCTTACTCCACCTCTTTTCTCTATTTTCCGGCTTTCTTTTTCTATTCCTCAAACTCTTTCTCTCTCTTTCTTGCTCGCTTTCCTTTTCTATCATAATCTTTTTCTCTGTCTTTCTTCCCCGCGTCCCTTTTATCTCTTTCTTTCTATTCCGCTTAAAAATTATCATCCTTTTCCTCCAGTCTCCTCTCAGTTGTTTTGACTCTCTCCTTTTTATTACTTTCTATTCTGCTATATACCTCTCTAACTCCTCCCTCTCCTTGTTTCACCGCTGTTGTTAATTCGAGGACTTGTATAACTGAATGTTAGTAACTATATTATTGCTGTATGATATAATGCTTTTTCATAATGTTACATTTTTAAGATTATTGTAATAGTGTTTAATGTGCATCAGTTTTTGTGCATAATAATGATAATTATGTTTAAGATGTATGTGTATTTTTAATGTGTATGACTATTATTGTTATTGTACCAATGTACCATGATCATTGTTGGTCTTCGGACCTTTGTATCATGTCATTTATACCGGAAATAAATAAATAAATAATTAAATGATATTATAGTGCAAGTTTATTTATGTTATTTATGCACAAGGCAATTAAGTCCTCAATTTAATTCACAGGCAATGTTTTGTACTGGCTTGCAGTTGTATGTCTTTTTTTGAATAGCTGAATATTGATTTTTTTTTTTTTTTTTAATTTGACATGATAATGCGTAAGTAGCCTACTTTAGTAAATCCACGTGATTTTGTTTGAGTAATTATGCAACTTTAGGTGTAGCATGATAAGTTGTATGAAGAAGGGTTGCGTGAAGCGGCAATTGTTCAAGCGTTGATGAAACGTGTTAAATCACGTGATAGTTTCGACCGCAAAATCACCGCGTCAAAACCTCTTTTGTTTTGAAATCTTTATGGAAATTGTTATAATTGTTAAGAATTATGTACATTATTGTTGTTATTGCCTTCTCTTGCCATTTGCCAATGGATGACACATTTCTTTATAACATTTGTATATTTGAAGACCAAATAAAATATATCTATCTATCTATATGTATCTATCTTTTCTCCCATTTTTTCTCTCTCTCTCTTGCATGTTTGCTTTCTCTTACTCCACCTCTTTTCTCTATTTTCCGGCTTTCTTTTTCTATTCCTCAAACTCTTTCTCTCTCTTTCTTGCTCGCTTTCCTTTTCTATCATAATCTTTTTCTATGTCTTTCTTCCCCGCGTCCCTTTTATCTCTTTCTTTCTATTCCGCTTAAAAATTATCATCCTTTTCCTCCAGTCTCCTCTCAGTCATTTTAACTCTCTCCTTTTTATTACTTTCTATTCTGCTCTATACCTCTCTAACTCCTCCCTCTCCTTGTTTCACCGCTGTTGTTAATTCGAGGACTTGTATAACTGAATGTTAGTAACTATATTATTGCTGTATAATATAATGCTTTTTCATAATGTTACATTTTTAAGATTATTGTAATAGTGTTTAATGTGCATCAGTTTTTGTGCATAATAATGATAATTATGTTTAAGATTTATGTGTATTTGTAATGTGTATGACTATTATTGTTATTGTACCAATGTATGATCATTGTTGTTCTTCGGACCTTTGTATCATGTCATTTATACCGGAAATAAATAAATAAATAATTAAATGATATATAGTGCAAGTTTATTTATGTTATTTATGCACAAGGCAATTAAGTCCTCAATTTAATTCACAGGCAATGTTTTGTACTGGCTTGCAGTTGTATGTCTTTTTTTGAATAGCTGAATATTGATTTTTTTTTAGTTTTTTTTATTTGACATGATAATGCGTAAGTAGCCTACTTTAGTAAATCCACGTGATTTTGTTTGAGTAATTATGCACGTGTTCGAAATAAACGATAATTTCATAAGAATAATAATGTATGCATTCATTTTGAAAAGTTCAATATAACTAGTGACTTTGAGATGATACTTTCACGTTTCTGTAAAAAAAAAATGCTGATAGTCTGTTATATACTCAGTGCATGGAGATTTGTTAATCAACCGAGTTGAATGTTTATTGACAGTGGCGTATAAAGCACCCGGGGATGGGGGCATGGAGGGGGGGGGGGGGGGGGGGGGGGGCAAGTGCACCCAATCATTTACAAAGGCAATACAAACATTATAAATCATTATTGTATCAAATGCATAGTGTGCCCCCTCCCCTCCTCAAATGATGCGCGTGCCCCCAATCGGTCTGACCACGCTATAATTATGGTGCCCCGTTGCAGAAAGAGATGCAATCGATTGTATATTAAGCCCGGCGCAGACAGAGCCGACTCGACCCGATCCGACTGGTTTTCAGTCAGGCTAAAGTCAGTTTCGCTCAGTCGGAGCCGATCCAACATGTTGAATCGGCCTTGAATGACCCCCGACTGGCACTTGACTCGCAAAACCGGAGTCCTGAGGCAACGTATACTGAGCTAATCAGGCTGAAAACCAGTCGAATCGGGTCGAGTCGGATCTGTCTGCGCCGGGCATAAGTTACAATTAATTGTAAGTCAGATCATGTGTTCTAAATGCGCAAATCTCATTGGTTGCAAATCTGCTGACTTACAATCAATTGTGACTTACAATCGAGTTTATCTCTTTCACATTTATACAGCTAGAAAAGAAGGCGGAAACATGGGACAGTACAACAGTAACACAAACACAATTGAACACAAAATCACTATCATATAAGATCAATGATTGTAAAAAATTTAAAAAAGAGTTCCCAACATAGTCCAGATTGTTTGGGGACATGATTTCCTAATAAAGGGGGCACCAACCCCCCCCCCCCCCCCCCCTCCCCATCTTTGCCACCTTTCAGTTACGCCACTGACAGTAGGACACGCTTGGGAAATAGTGGGATTATAACCCAGGTCATCGGATATCGGGTCTTAGAATGAATGATAAAAACACATTATTAGGAAAAAATCATGAGTTAAATGTTTGCCGTTTTCTGGATGGTACATCACATTCCCGTTTCAAGTTTATCACATTTTGATGGAGTCTGCAAGAAACGTCCGGAGAATAGATTATTCAAATGAGAAACTAGCGGGCACAATTTGACGGTGGGGGCAATACATAGCCACATTCCACCACCCCCGCGAGAACATGAAAGAAGAAGATTTGTTGTTACAGACGGCTCCACTCCGCTCCAAGATGGATGGTGGTGGTGATGGCGATGGTAGTTGTAAATTGTGGCGGTGGTATTGGAGGTGGTGGTGGGCTAATGATGATGATGGTGGTGGTGGTGGTAGTAATGTTGGTGATGCTTATGGTTGTTGTGGTGGTAATGTTGTTGATGGTGGTGGTGGTGGTGGTGGTGGTGGTGCTGGTGGTGGTGATGGTGATGGTGGTGGTGCTGGTGGTCGTAGTGATAATTGCAAATCGTGGTTGTTGTGTTGGTGGTATTGGTGGTGGTGGTTGTGGCGATGGTGATGGTGGTGGTAGTGATGGTGGTGGTAGTGATGGTGGTGGTAGTGATGGTGGTGGTGGTAGTGGTGGTGGTGGTGAGAGTGGTGGGCTAATCATGGTGATGGTGGTAGTAATGTTGATGATGATTATGGTTGTTGTAATGGGGGTGGTAGTAACATTGTTGTTGTTGTGGTGGTGGTGGTGGTGGTGGTGGTGGTGGTAGTGGTGAGAGTGGGGGGCTAATCATGGTGATGGTACGTGGTAGTAATGTTGATGTTGTTTTTGTTATTGTTGTGCTGGTTGTGTTGGTGTTGGTGGTGGTGGTGGTGGTGGTGGCGGGCACAATTTGACGGTGGGGGCAATACATAGCCACATTCCACCACCCCCGCGAGAAAATGAAAGAAAGAAGATTTGTTGTTACAGACGGCTCCACTCCGCTTCAAGATGGATGGTGGTGGTGATGGCGATGGTAGTAGTAAATTGTGGCGG
Organism: Echinarachnius parma; assembly: GCA_037951105.1. NCBI lineage: Eukaryota > Metazoa > Echinodermata > Echinoidea > Clypeasteroida > Echinarachniidae > Echinarachnius > Echinarachnius parma. Next base: position 26,540 of record JBAMJV010004100.1, read on the forward strand.
TGGTATTGGAGGTGGTGGTGGGCTAATGATGATGATGGTGGTGGTGGTGGTAGTAATGTTGGTGATGCTTATGGTTGTTGTGGTGGTAATGTTGTTGATGGTGGTGGTGGTGGTGGTGGTGGTGGTGGTGGTGGTGATGGTGATGGTGGTGGTGCTAGTGGTCGTAGTGATAATTGCACATCGTGGTTGTTGTGTTGGTGGTATTGGTGGTGGTGGTTGTGGCGATGGTGATGGTGGTGGTAGTGATGGTGGTAGTGGTGGTGGTGGTGAGAGTGGTGGGCTAATCATGGTGATGGTGATAGTAATGTTGATGATGATTATGGTTGTTGTAATGGGGGTGGTAGTAACATTGTTGTTGTGGTGGTGGTGGTGGTGGTGGTGGTGGTGGTGGTGGTAGTGGTGAGAGTGGGGGGCTAATCATGGTGATGGTACGTGGTAGTAATGTTGATGTTGTTTTTGTTATTGTTGTGCTGGTTGTGTTGGTGTTGGTGGTGGTGGTGGTGGTGGTGGTGGTGGTGTTGGTGGCGATGTTTCTGGTGGTGGTGTTGGTGGTGATGCTATTGGTTGTTATGGTGGTGTGGTGGTCGTGGTGGTAATTGTGTTGGTGGTGGTGGTGGAGGTGGTCGTGGTTGTGTTGGGATGGTGATATCGGTGATGGTGAAAGGTGCTTTTCTAGTGGGGAACAAACAATGGTTGCGTGTATGCTCTATAGTCTGACAATAATTGTGCCTTATAGTGATGTGAGTTTATGTGTAGTTTTTGTGGTAAATTGGTGGTTGTGGTAGTGGAAGTATAGTTTTGGTGGTGTTGGTGGTGCTGTGGAGGTGCCGGTAGTGATAGATGCTGTGATTTTGGTGACGATAAGATAGGCACGTACATGTGTTATAATGATCATGATTATAGTTCCACGAAACTGTGAGATATGCATTTCGTTTGACAGCTTTCCATATCGTATAAACTCCACTCTTGATCACGAACAGGATATTGTGATAACGGTCCACTTCACAAAAAGTAACGGACCCGTTACCTTGTTATGTAAGGCCACTGCACCCATAATGCATCCGCCGTACAGTCTCGAAATGGCGTGAGCTATATGAGGGGGTTGGGGGGGGGGGGGGGGTGGTAAAGGGCGATGCCCCTTCCAATTAGATTATCTGTTCTTTTTTTCTTCATAATGGAATACCCCATCCTGCCACATACTATCACACTAAGGGATTATCGACTAGATATACTCCCTTTGATTGTCCCCACCCCGCCCCCTTTCCTGTTGCGTCACTGCCCACTGGCACACGACACTCGTTGTTACAAGTTATGACAATGCAGCCTGAAAATGATGCTGATATTTATAGTAGATTAAATAAATCTTGTAAAATCCGACAGTATTTTGTAATAATTATTATTTGTAATTAATCTGAAAGAAATTGCGCAAATCCTGGGCGATTTTGACAATAAACGCATAGGACCCAGGAACATAACTTCTGTGTTGAAGTTTTTAGCACACAGTTTTCTGCAGATTAATGTGTTACTCTGATATTATGTAGTACTAATATAGGCTACTAAATGAACTCCCAGAATAATGTTATAACAGAAAGTTCCCGGAGAGAGGTATATAATCAGTAACGTACTCAATATTATCTTTAAGCCGTGGCAAATGACATTATACAGGACTTAGATCTGGGTGCACAGGAAACCTGCCGATTTCCTCTCTAGATCTATAGGTCTGGCAGCTGAATGTATATCAGCAACCTTTTTGGTTGTTCAAACTGGCTTACAAGTGGGGGGGGGGGGGGGGGGGGCAGGTGCTGCAGCCCCCAATAAAATTAAAATGTTGTATAATTGCTCAAAATTATTGGTACGCATTTTATGAATTCAGTATAAGTTCAATTGATACAATTGATATTGAACACAGTTTTCAATATTATAATTCCCCACAAGTCACCACCAAGTCACACACCCTCGCCCATAGCTCGGTAGCTTCGATCCCTCATAGCAGTGACAAAACGAGGTCGGACTGCTTGGGGAGGGTGGCACCCGAATGTTTGGGGGCCACCTATATGTATTTCTTTATGTTTACACATAAAAACTATCCCATGATGTTTATTATTTTTTGACATATGATTGGGGGAAGCACGTGCCCCCCCCCCCCCCTCCACTCGTCGCTACGCCACTGTCTCATAGCCACCCAGTATATGTTTTTTTCTCATAATGCCACTTGATGTTCATGCATGTATATAGTGAGTGTTATTTTCCCATGAAAAGGGCCTACCTCTAGTCAACCTACTTCCTTTCACATTTTTGACAAGGATAGTCGTGAACATTTACTTTAGAATATTAGTGGTCCGAAACCATAATCAAAATCATCATACGACATATACTTTGAAGTTCTCATATTATACCAGGTCAGCGGTTGCTATACGATTTAGAGTTTTAAAGAAATTACTGGTAATCATTAAACTACTATATATAAAGCAGAAGTGCAAATGAAATAACCTACTGTATGCTCAACATGCTTCTATTGTTGCGGGTTGGATCATACAAACATTAGTGCGGATAATCAAATTTAATTTTCTTCTTGTTTGTGCTTGGATTCCATTTTTATATTTCCATCGAACGATTGGACATCAACATTCAGACTTTGATACCGCTTCTCATTGCCACAGGTAAGAACATTATTGTATAATATTTTCGATATTTTAGGAGAATTAGCATAATATTGTAGATACCGTGTGTACAAAATGCTCTTAACTCAAAAGCTAACTACCATGGTTTATATCTTGCAACAATTAGAAATAAGCTACATGGTTTGGTAACGATATGAACATGCAAGTAAAATAATGTTATAGTTTTAATATAGCAATTCATTTCACCTTTCTTACCGTTTCAAGTTATGTGAACATTTTTATCGAGATATATTCACCAATCATACCATATTTATATACGTATATTGTAACACCTTACATGCGCCGAATTGGTCGATTACCCCCATCGAGCGTCGTTCCTCTCCCCAACAACATATAAAGTACGGTGCAAAGTGCAGATTGACCATCATATTGGTTCCATAAAAACTTGTTTGGCCATGTTGCTTTTAATGTGGTCTCATATACATTTATATAATCTTTTCTTTACATCGAAAATAATATATTATTTAATGCGTTTTGTATGTATTTATATGTTTATGTATGACATAACATGTATGGCATATATAGTTAGGCTATATTGAGAATGCAGGAACAAAATCAAACAAACGAACAAACAAACAAACAAAAGTTCACAAGATCACTGCAAAACGGCAATTTATATATTATACCAAAACTGCTTTAGGTCTGTGTTTATTGAAAATCCCAGTTCCCTTACGTAAGTTTCGTACAACTTGAAGCGTCGTAATGCGATGTAACCATGGTAACGATACAAGAACTGCGAGATCTGCAAAAAGGCAAGAAGAATTACTCATGAATGTGATTTTGACAGTTATTGTTGGCGTAGCTAAAATACATAAACTTCGTTTTGCACACTTTGTCCCCCCCCCCCCCCCCCCCCCAATTTCCTTCCCTTTTGTCCTCGTAGCCTACATCTTTATTATGTTTCCTTCATAATGGAGCGAGAAGATGGGTCGGGTATGGTAAGAGCTCGATTATTCACAACAAAAAACAAAAACCCGGATTTCAAACATAGACTGCGTCTCTCGGATAGTGACGTTATATTATGTCGTGGATACTCTTTTTTGATTGAACGCGCCAGTGAAAAAATTAACAACCAACCATTTCCTATAGAATCTAAAGATAACGTACTTGTATCTGGTTCTTGAAAATGATTGGCAACATCGGCTGGAGTGCGCGACATTCGTGTGTGTCGTTTTGAAGAATTTGATGAGCGCCAAATGTCACGAACGTATAGGCCTACAAGGCAAGGAATCTGGGGACTGCATCACCCACCCCCCCCCCCCCCCCCCCCCCCACCCCCACGAGAGTTGTTTAAAATGGCAATATTCTGGCAAAAGGCATCTCAAATGCGGGCAAACCATGGGAACCAAACATGCCGAAACATGTCGTATTCGGGCAAACTTTTGGGTGGGGTCGTCAGATATATACTGTAGATAGATAAGTAAAATGGGAAGAATGATATTCGGACAAAACCTCAGCCCCCTGGCAAAAATGTACCCGTTCACTCATGGTAACGAATGAAAACATCATTTAAATTATTGCTGATTATAATGACTATGTATTATTGTTGTCTATCTTTCTTCATACTCAATTTAAAGGCTATTTCTTGGAATGGTCGGAAACGTCAATACAAACTCTGGAACGGGGGAGAGTCAGAATCTCTCGTGGGTTATTCGAGTGTGTCGTGTTCTAAGGATTGGGGGAGGGCCAAGGTCATGGACAGAGTCTCGACAACGACATCGACAACGACCAACCAGGAAAACGACAACCATGACAACAGTGGCGAAGGTGGTGGCGGTAGTGGTAGCGGAGGGGGACTCAAGACGAGTGAGTGCCTCATATACACGTCCTTCAGCTTACTGATTGGCGCCCGCCATCCTACTCGGGTTCGGCGTCAAGGCCGACCAGCCAGTCATCCTCTGTTCCATTGGCGCTCTTTTCCTGGCCGTCGCGTTCGCCATCATCATCGTCGGCCTTGTCAGATCGCTCAGAAAACTCGGCCGCAAACACAGAGCCGCCATCAACGGCGAGGGCCACGGCCAGGAGGATGGGGTCGCGAATGAACGTCGAACTGTTCACGGCGCCGCGCGAATGGACGGTGTCGCGTTGACGAGCATCGGCTTCGGGCTCTACCAGTTGAACCAGTTAAACCGGTCTGCTCCTGATAATGCGACCCAGAACCAGTTGAGGCAGTCTGAACTTCCACTAGATAGCGCAGGAAGGATCCAGAACGAGGCGGAATTCATGGGCCTATCTTTATCGTCATGACTTACCACCAAGGTTACTATTGTGATCCTTTATATCGTTAATTATCCTTTTTTATCGTTTAAATGATCCCTTTTCCCTAAAATTATTTTAAGACTGTGCAATGATAAATGAATGGGCCTTATGACAAAAATACACACAAACTATTAAATGATTCCGAAGGTTCGTTATACATAACACACACATTTCGCATACCTGCGGGTTCGTTAATCCGAAAATGAAATAGGGTTCGTTAATCCATACAGTTGTTGCAGTAATCCGAAGGTTCGTTATTTCGAAGGTTCGATATTCCGAAGGTTCGTTAATTCGAAAATGAAACGGGGTTCGTTAATCCGAAAATGAAATGAGGTTCGTTAGTCCGAAAATGCAATAGGGTTCGTTAATCCGAAAATGATATGGGGTTCGTATTGAAGGATTATCGAACCTCATTTCATTTTCGGATAAACGAACCTCATTCCGTTCTCGGATTAACGAACCTCATTTCATTTTCGGATTAACGAACCCCATTTCATTTCTGATTAACGAACCTTCGGAAAAACAAGCTGTTACCGTTTGACAGACCCAAGTAATTTCGTGAAATATTACATTTTGTATACAAAATGTAATACTTCACGAATATTTAATTAACTATTTGAATTTTGAATTATATACAGAGACAATTCTAAAAATGAATTTGATTCAACAGGGCACTGGTCGTTCTGGTGGTTGGCATTCTTTATAGGGACTAACTGAGCCCTGTTTCATAAAACATTTGCACAAAAGTGTCCAATTCTTGTAACTATAGTAGGTCAACAGCCAATCAGCATAGAGCACTGCAGCTGCATGTTGCCATGGTAGTTACAATAATTGGACATTTACAACAATTGAAAACGTGCAATGAAACGGGGCCCTGGTATTCCACAGGGGGTCAGTCGTTCCCGATCCTTGTCCCCCTCATCCGTCCAAAACATCGTTCACATTTTTTTCTTAATTAGAGAAAGTGATCACATCCGAAAATAACCTCGATTCTTGACGGTATAAAATTATATATAGTTATTATATTACGACAGACAACTCTGTATTAAATGTGTATTATCTTGTAAAATGTATGCAAATATGCCCTGAAGATGGGTCCCCTAGGAGTAGGAGGGGGGGGGGGGGGGGAGGGGGGGGGGGGTGTTCCTCCTCATAATTGGACCCCCTCGCGCCTCCCCGGCCCTCATTAATTCTCTTTCGCCTCATCTCCGATTGGATAATCCCTGGCTATGCCACAATATTCTTCGATCACCTTTTTATACATTTTAACACAATAATTATACAGTTACCGGGAGTCTCGCTCATTCGCCTCGATATCGGACTATGGGGACATCATCGACTCAGACGGTGTGGTCACTCCGGTCACCAGCCCGGATTTCATGCCCCCTCCAGCCTATGTCGAAGTCGTATGGGAAAATGACGACCACCGCCACCACCATCATCATCCTATTCGAACATGCGATGACGTTTTCCAGATCGAGGGCGAGAGCACACCGCCGCCACCAGCTTACATTGAAACCAGTGCTGCAGGAGATCAACCGGTTGAACATGTTGAATTAGAAGGGTCTACCCGCGCGCAAGGGGAGGCGAGAACTTAACCCTAAAACTCTTATGGTACCAATTAAAATTTGTCATAGAATCGTTTTAAAATGTTCATCATTATGAGAGCAGTTTAACTGACATTATATGGCGACATAATTAGAAAGAAAAACTTGACGAGTTTTTTAACTTTTAATATGCCTGATGTCATTGTCCTGGAGCAGCGTATGCCTCTCATCAACTTGCATATATTGCCTCATCTTCAAAATGATTGTTGGTAATAAACATTGCAACATATAGATGGCCAGCCTATAGAACAAAGACAGAATACAACTGACCTGGCTCTGCACCACTGTCGATTTGAAGGATGCAACATTGCATTGATAGGTAACCCAATTTACTGCTCCTTCAAGGTCGGGTTATGAACTTTTTGAACGCCCCTCGTAGTGCATGTGTTCCCCTCGCGGGACTTACTACCCTGGGGTGGGTGAGCCATTTCTGGCTGCTATACTAGATCGACTACTAGTATATAGCCGATTGTATTTGTTTTATTTTCCCCGACTACTATATACTAGTATTGAAACCAGTATTATTGGCATGCGCACGGCACGTGCACAAATGATGTAGGAGTGACAAAACGGATCTACTGGCTTTCCTTTGATAAACTCCAGAGTCCTGCTATTTTGCCCTTGACCCATTGAGTTGAACCGAAAAGTGTTTTTCTTCCTTTTTACTATTGAAATAACGCAAACTTCACAAGTCATAATACATTTACATAACCTTAACGCAAGGCATTCTTTGATATCCCATTGATGTTATATGTTGATATAAAATCCTTTATATTATCAAGGATTTGTGATTAAGCTGCAGTTATATGCCTCGTGCAGCAGGGTCGATTAACCAAGACATGCAGTTAGGTTGCAAAGACGAGGGGACAGGCCTGGGGTGGGGCGGGGGCAGTCCTGGGGTGGGGCGGTGGCAAGATTTACAAATTGCAGTAGACTATAGAGGCTTTTTAATTATGACTAAACGGTACAGGAGTATACGACGACATCATATGGAAATTCTGCTGCGATACACCATAAAAAACAAACATTGGGATGAGGTGCAAGAGGGGATTTTGTGAGGTTTCCAGCTAGGACTTATTTCCGAAAAGGTTACCAATACTTCGGTGGCGAATCGCTGGCGATCGTCCCTCATCACCCACTATCTTTGCCACTGACAGGGGCGGATCTAGCTTTTTGCTAAGGGGGGGGGGGGGGGGTTGACCCAATGACGATGCGGATACTGTGTGGGTCTGGACACATGACGGCGTTTTTCTATGCACATCACATTTTCACTTGGCAGCCCAAGGGGGGGCGGGGGGGGGTTAAACCCCCTAAACCCCCCCCCCCCCCCGTAGATCCGCCACTGACTGAATACATAATCGGAAGGTCACAATCCTACTCAAGGACGACACTTGTACAAGCATGCTTGATGCAGTTTGATGGGATAATGTGTAAATACAAGTCGTACAGAGTAGGCGAGGGCTAGGCCAAAAAATCGTTCGTTATACTCCGCTAGCTTGATGGTCGGATCGCGGGTTTAACAGAGTAAATCCCACGAAGAGACGGGTATTTCTGTCTAGGGAGGGACATGTGCCCCCCTCCCCATGATTTGACAAAATAGTTCATAATACATATAATGTGCCCAAGATGAGCACCCACGCTACGCCACTCTTCTTACATGTGTGTGAGTGTATAACAACAGTACTGTATGTCAAATAATCATACATTTTTGGCAAATGTAGGTGTTCACATAATGTTTGATGTGTTCAACTTCCATAATATATGAATTTTGTTTTCAAAATTGAGGAAACTGTATGATTGTTGAATATTACAATCCATGTCATCCATTTGCACATAAACATGTTTGACCAAGTATCTATTGTATACTGTCTGTGTTTGTGTTTCGTGTGGAAACGAAAGTAATAGTCGTGATTTTATAAATGAGCTTGGTATTTTCATTTGAAGTTTCTATATCCCATCTATTCATTTGAAGTTTCTATATCCCGATCATGATTTATTACGATCTAAAACCAAAAATTATTATCAAAAGGAGCTAGTTATCATGCTAGTTCATTTTATGGCTGTAAGAATACTTTGTAGTAATGTTGCATTATGTTGAAGTAACACACACATACACACACACACGCAGAGTTGTACACGACCATACTACTGATGACAACTATTGTGCCTTATTGTTTAAAAAACTCATTGTTTGACATGAGGACTGTTATATCACCTTCCAAGGTTCTTTGTGTGATCTGTCTTCGCCTTAACAACTTTACAAGAACACACACACACACACACACTTTTATATACACTCATTAAATGGTGTTTGGTGCAAATTTATCAATATGTTCAATATTACATAAGAGAGATAAGTAGATAAAAGTAAACTACATACTTACTAAAAATGTGTTGATACTTGGTATATATATTAGTGTTTTTTATTCAAAGAATGACTTAGTAAGTAGTATTATTGAATTACTTGTTCTATTCCTTTTTGCCTACATATAACTTGAAGGACCAATCAGAATTGCAAACAGACATTAGTTGTATCTTGTGTTTTAATTCAATTATACTGATTTTCATCAATTCACTACATAACAAATGCCCTATAAGTGACAATAAAACACCCCTGCAATTTTGTAGCTACTACCTCGGATTTTCCTACACTATGATACAAATAGCTGTGTTAATTGCTCATTTTACTCATACAAATCACATATTCAATATACATATAACTTATATATACTTTTGCATCAAAAAATTATTAATACAAACTTTTTTTTGTGACAGCTACAAAAATGTTAACAAGATGAGCCAACATCTTTTCCATTCTCTTTTCCTTCAACACAGCTTATTATATACATGACAGTATATAAACAATGACACAACAAAGAACATTTCTTGGAAGCATTCGTACAGTCTCTCTCCCAAAGTTGGTTTAGACAAGAATCACTGGGCTTAAATCATAAGTTACCATATGTATCTATCTATACCATCTTAACTTGTGTGACAATTTAGAACATACGCTGAACTCAGCCTGAGATCATAAAAGCCCAATCGGAACCTAATGACTGGTACAAACAACAATCCATCCACACGTTGGCTACTGGGACATGAGGCATATACAACTGCACACTGACAATACAAAGCATAAAACTCTAAAAATCATTCAGTAGAATAACTCAACCTCCAATCAATAAAAATGCACAATAGACAAACAATCAATACTTGCACATAAACAATCCATCAAAACTATACAAATTCACCAACAATCAACATACCACAATCCATACTAATCCAACATTCACAATCCACATCCCCCATACCAAACCATCAACAATCCCATCATGCCAACCCAACCCCCATCACAACACCATACACAAATACAACCACACCTATACCTAATCATCATTAACTCTTACAAACTACACAAATATTCACAACTAAAACCACAAAAATACCTACCCTCCTACCAACAATCAACACAACACTACAAACCATCCAACACCTAACAAACAACCCCACCCCAAACACTAACCTTCAATAATAACTACCCCCCATACTCAACTCAACCCCATCCCCTATCAAACCAACATATATATAAACACCCCCTAAAAACAACCCCCCACCTCAACATATTAACTCCAACTACCCCCCCACCTAACCACCATAACCTCCCACACCCCACTCTATATATAAACCACCCACTCACACCACCCCCCACACTCAAACTCCATTCCACACCACACTTCAAACCATCACACAAATCCTTTTAATCCTATCCACTATCAAATCCCCCTCATTCATCCCCTAAATCCCCCATAAACAATCAAAAATAAACCACCCCCCCCTCTCAAAACACTCCCCCACCACCCAACACATTTCACACATAACCCTCTCCAAATACACCAACAACCCCCACCCTCCACCTAACATCAATATAACTCAACCAAACCTATACAATCCAACTCACCCAACCTAACATATACCACCACCCCCCCCCACCCCTCCCACAACACAACAATACCCAACACCCATCCAAAAACACTAACAAAAAACAAAAATAACATTCCCCAATCCCTTCACTAAACCCTACAAAATCCTCAATCCAACCCTCACCAACACAATCCACCAACCAACCCAAATCCCAACCCACAAAATAACTACAATACCCACAAAAACCTACCACATCTTAACCCTCATCCATCTAAACCACTTACTAACCTCAACCCAAAACCACAAACATTAATAATTACCCCCCCACCACCACCAACCCACTCACCCCCCCCCTCTCAAACACCCCAATACACCCTCCCTCTTCAATCCCCAACCCATACCCATTACACATTTTACATCCCCAAATCCCCAACCCACACAAACCAATCTTATTCTACCACTACCACACTCAATTTCTCCTTAACCCCAATCCCCCCATCAATTACATTATCCCCCCCCCACCTAATCACCTACATACCCTATTCCAATCATAAAATACACCCCTCAACCAAATCACTACACCCATATCCCCTTCACCCCCCCAACTATATCCCTATTCCCTTTCCCCCCCACCTATCTAACCATTCCCACACATACACACATCAACCAATAACCAATCCCCAACCCACTCAATACAACCACATTACAACCACACCCCCACAAACATACACCACCCCCCACAACCCTCTCAATTCACATACTTATAAATAACTATCCCCCACAATCCAAACAACCCCCCCAAAACAAAACCAACCCACACTAATAATAATAATCTCTCATCATACCTACCTCTTTACCCCAATAATATCCACCCCAACCCCACCCT
>JBAMJV010004101.1:0-151023 GCA_037951105.1 Echinarachnius parma
TATTTTATCCTCCGCCTACGGACCTATCTGCAGAATATTAGTGTTGCATCACAAGTGCTTTTCATGAATGCGGGACTGAATGGTCGGGTAGGTTTTCTGAATAGGGGTAAACTAATGTATTTCCACTTTCTCCTACCGGAGTATTAGCTCCGTATTAGCCAGGCACGGGACTCCCATTATAAGAGATCGGACCGTATTTGCTACCACTGAGACGGCCCGAAAACACGGCGTGAGTGTACGTTTGTATTAAAAGTGTATGGTACCATCGGATGTATTTGTCGGGTACGGTGCATGCGAACTGAGCTGAGAAGTGCATGTTATCATCGAAAGTGCAATTCGGGACCTACGGGACAAGTTCTACTCTTTCATTCTTAGTCCGTTCTTTCTATAAAAAAAATCACCGGGACTGGGTCTAAAGATATTGATGTCGGTCTGAAATAAACACCACAAATACGAGGATGTTATTACTTTGGATATGGAGCTCTCTCTCTATCATCTTGTCTCTGTCTTCACAATTCGTCTCTGGACAAGGTAAGCTGTTTTATTTTACAATCATCATATATCTCTAGAAACTTAGAATTGACAACAAACACAATCTTCCATCATAAACATAATCATCATGATAACATAACAACTGATGAGTGATGTACACTGAATAATGTAATTCATAATATCTGACACGTTACTATTTGATAAAATAAAAACAATGATAACGAATTAAAATATACAAGTTATATAAAAGAGACATGTGGTTATATATCTCATTTTTATAATGAATGCTGTTTAATATAAATTATCCTTGTTTCTGTCAGAGTTTAAGTCCAATGGATTAAAAAGCTGACTATCATTCATGATTGAGTTTATTTTGAGTGTTTATACTTTCTGATAAATTGTTCTTCACTTAATTGTTTAAATTCCACTGTGAAAATACTTATAATATTTGTTGTTTTTCATCAGAAGATATAAATTTACATTTTTTTTACAGAATGAGATATTTTCACAATTCATGATAATAAATAAACAGGGGCATGGTTATTTCAGATCATAGATAGAAAATGAGATATATATAACGTGAGCATGTATATTGAATACAGATCGTGAATAGAAAATTAATTACAATTCTAAAACCAATTCATCCTGACAATACAAACTGTCAAATCAGTTATTTATCCTCCATATTGGAAACTTTTTTTTGTGCAAAACTTTTTAGCAATTTGCATTGAATTGATGTAATTTCATAAAACTTTTTAGCAATTTGCATTGAATTGATGTAATATCATTGGAATGTGTATTGGAAAAAATACTTCATACATGTGTATAAATGCACACATAAGCTGAAGGTCTCCAAATCTACTTCTTTAAGACGTCTTAGACTTATCCATAGTTATCTACCGAAGCGCATCAGATTGAATCTATCCCTTTCTCTCGTTTTTACCCACTTTCACTTGCTGTCCTGTGCACTACATTGGCTTAATTGCTGTAGTGACGTACTGTATTATTCACTTTCTCTGTTTTTTTCTTCTGTCTTTTATTAGTAGGTATTCCGTAGCTTATTTTGTGTGTGTGTGGGTGTGTACTGGCAAGGCTAAACAATTATACACAACAATAAAGAATGTGTGTCATTTTTTCTCTGATTCTGTCTATGTTTCTCAGAAACCTTACAAGTACTGTTGGTCTCATACCATTTTTTTTCTCCAGTTAATGGAAAATGTATTTTCACTAAGTTCAGAGTTTACATACATTTTGTGTGTGCATTGATACGTAAATATATTTTGTATTCATACTACTGCAAGTGTAATCATGGAAATGGTCATTTAAAAAAAATTTATTTCTTGTTGTAATTGGCACAAATTTTAATGATCATTATAGAGAGGAAGAACATCTTGAAACCATTATCATATAATTAATTTGTTTTAAAAACTTTCATTCTTTCTTTAAAAACTCTGTCGAGATTACTAGAAAGTCTTGAAATTTCCAACATCATCAATTCTTGTTGATGTTTTGGTATATTTGTAACCCATTTTTCACCTTTATTCCCCCATATTCATTTAAATGTACACAATAACTCAAGCTTAGTTCCATTCTAAATCTATTTTAGATGATGGGGATAAGTATGCAACAAGAGCTCATTTCAGTTGCCAACTAAGGCTTAAAGAGACAGTCCCTCTTTTGCAAGCCAAATTTCAAAAGTTGCGAGGTTATTGTCTTATATGAAAGAAAATGTCATTTACATGTAATAGCATGCCTGAAAAAATTAGGGCTTGAAATCTCTTTTTCGTTGAGTTATAGACCTAAATCTAATAAACCATCGTCCAATGGTTAATTGTGCATTATACGTGTATTCACCCGTCGAGAAAGTTCGCTCACGGATTCCACAGATTGCCACTGCGCTATATGCGTGACCCCTATGTGACCCGCGCACAAATAACAATGGGTAAGCGATTACTAATCAAAATAACCAAACCTCGCTTAAACTGACTACATGTAATTATATATTCTTCATTTTTTAGATCTTTTTCCGTGACATACCTTTACAAATGTCGGCTTCACAATACCTTTACAAGAATAAGTACAATATTGTTGTAATATATTATGCTAAATCAGTTAAAGTCCGATATATAGTTTGATGGAGGGACGCATTCGTTTTTCATTCGTAGAATCTAAATTACAGGGTTGTTCGATCTGATTTTTTGTGTGCGTGTTACATTCATCCCCATCCGTCAACTGGAAACTGTTCAGACGATTTGTAAAAGGGGGACAGTCCCTTTAATAACTGCTTCTAGGTAGTAAATACTTAGGTACCTAAAATATAGTTAATGACTATCCTAAATATGTGCACATTGCTTACTATATTATTATACACTAGCTGTACCCGCGGAAATCCGCGGGTTTTTGTGAGAGAAAGGCGATGATGACATAACGATACTTTAAACCTTTACTATTCCCAGAGTCATAATTTAAATAGTATAAGACAAAATAAACACGGGCGACTCAATCCCGCCCCACAACCCGTCGTTGGACGGGGCCCCACGCATTAGGGTCCCGTCCAACGATATCCGGCCAATGTATAACAAAATCATAATGGTTTAGTATATACCCATGCAAAGTTATTCAGTTATCCCCCATATTTTATAGAGTCCATAATTTGTTCCGCTTGTATTAAATTAGATGCACTATGTTCGTGTACTTGCTAATATACAGTAGCTTCGCCGTTGACCCCCCTCCCCCCCCCCTCCCCCCCCCCTCCCCCCGCGACTCCAATTGCCTGCATGACACATAATCCGTCGTGTCCCATGAACGTTCATATCCAATCTAAGTTCTCCGGCGTATACATTTTGTCATATTCTTGTGAAACCCGATGATATATTCCTTTGAAGGGAATAGTAGCCGTCTATACATGCATCCCATACACTTTTCATATCCAATCTGAGTTCTCCGGCGTATACATTTTGTCATATTCTTGTGAAACCCGATGATATATCCCGTTGAAGCAAGGATATGGGAGTTCCATGGTTGAAGGGAATAGTAACCGTCAATACATGCATTGCATAATAAATGAGCAGATACCCCCCCCCACCCCCAGGCGTCTTCTCTTCGCGGATGGCATACTACAATCATCTTACCGCAAGATGTCGAGATTGTATAAAACTCCCCTGCTCCACCATTGTCCACCCCGCTTTATTCACTTCAATGCACTTTGCATGCCCGCTCAGCTGTGTACAAAGCATGTGGGCTCGCGGACTTAATACATCTTACCACAAGCTGGCGCAATTATAGTATCGTGTACGGTAGGGCGAATAGATAGTGACCAGAGACGATGGTCAGCAGGTCAGTGAGCTATGCAAATAAACTACGGTTCGGTGGGGTAATTCGATGACTGCGCGACGTGTATACACGGCTGTACAGCCATTGCGCGTTGTATAACCGCAGCTAAATTGAAGTTGTCGCATTTTGTCGTCCATGCACTTACAAACACGATGCCAATTGGCAATAGCGATCATTACCATACCATCCGCGTAATATAAATATTGATATTTATAAAAACCTGGGTAGTTTCGCAACGTGTTATATCTAAAATGGTTTCTCGATATATTATTTGTTTTATCTAGTCCAATTTATATTCTTACAACTACTTTTACGGCGATAAATCGTTAGTCAGTGCTCGGCGTCTTAAACGGGCAATTGGTATTGCTGACTTTCCCTTTACTTCGATCTGGACGACGACCACGGGGCGGGAGCGACTCGGGAATGCCTTATTGTCCTCCGCAAAACGTATATCCTTCGATCGCGACGGTCGGGGAGTCGCCGAATCCTCGGGGTGAGGATATCTCGAGTGGGAGGCGATTCGGGGGGTTGAAGCTTACCGTATTAATATAATAGATTTTAAAGTTGAAACTAAGTGAGTGTGTTTTTTAATAAAATGAATATGGACCAAGGTAGAGATCTAGACAAATGTGTGTATGGTATTGATATGTGCAAGGAGATATTGTATTTATTATATCTCCTTGAAATGAGCTAACTTTTATTCCATGCATTGCATGCTACCTACATTATGTATGCAGTATGTACGTAGACAAGTAGACCTCTAGAGTAGACGTAGTAAGTAGACCTGTTTGAGGATTTGGGTTATATAATCCTCTTCTTTATTATGTACAGGAGAAAGCAAACAGAAGTTGCCCTTGTTTAACGTTCCTTCCTAATCCTCCATCAGCAGTAGCATCATAGAATGTATACCAACCCTAAGCTAATGTCAGTGATACCAACAGATGCATGGGGGGGGGGGGGGGGAGGGGGGCACCTGCCCCCTTCCCCAAAAGTTTTGACAAAATCAATTTAAAAACATAGTCTGAGTAAAAATCTGTTACAATGAAGAAATACATTTAGGTGTGTCCCCCAATCATTCCAACCGCACTATAGCCACTGCAATATATTGTTAATTCAAAATAGGATGCAATACATGTGTGCAGATGGGAATAGAATACACATGTATGTTAATAGGGAAAGAGAGAAAGAAGATTGCTATGTCAATTTTTAGCCAAATTTAGTAAATGTATCTCCATATCATACTTGAGAGCCTACTGTCAAGTCCTGTCAAGTTTTCATGAAATTTTCAATATAACTTTGCCGCCAAAATATCTTTAAAGCCCAAGTCCAGTTTCGGGAAAGTAGCTTAATACATCTATATTGATCAATATTGTTGAATATGTATTGAAATGGGCTTGTGTGGTAAAATCCGAACCTAAGCATCGTTAAATACAGAAATATCGGAAGAAATCCAATATCCGCCTGTGAAATTCATAAATCCACCGCCCGTTCAGACCTGTCAGCGCCGCTAGCGCTGGGGGAGATATCGACAAGCTAGGGACAAGCCTGTATAGCGTACACCTCGTGTACACCTCGTGGTCGTAATACACGTAGCGTATGAGCGATTCCGTGTTGGCGATATCTATCCGGCCCTAGATCAATTCTAATTTTGCAAATATATCAATTAGTAGGCGGTTTCTTGGCCAAATTTGGATAATCAGGATTACATTTAGTACATTTATATTCTTTCACATTATTGGTAATAAGAGCTTCCATTTCATTTTTTTTTGAGAGGGGGGCGTTTCCAAAACTGGCCTTTACCTTTAAAATAGACTTTAAAAACATGATTATCTCTTAAGTACCAAAAGTGACTTTGCATGCACCCTTCTCTTTCTCAACCAATAATCATACCTAATTGCTGTTAGCATAAATTTTTACTTGTTGTTAGCAAAACGTGTTTGCCAGTTTTGCCACCCATGCATCCTTAAAATTGTTGATTCATGTGAACTGGTAATGGCGTTCTGTGTTATTAGCTAAAGCCAATAGTTTCAGCGATAATGAGTGGATAATAGAGCTTTCATTAGCAGCCTTTGGTGGAATATAAATATGTATTATACTACTAGCCTCATTTTGCAAAACCAATGAATATAAAGACTGTTAATTGTTCTGTTCTTATCAAAGGGTATATTGTTGTCTTGAATTTCATATAACAGTTAATGGGTATATAGTACATGTATTGTGCAACATTTTACTAAGTAATAACGTTTGCATTGTGGGTAAATTTGTATTCTAATTAAAAGTGGTTCATTATGCGATACATGCGTGCACATGGGATCTAGTGCTAAGAAGTGTATATAGCTTTTATTAGTGTGGATAATTGAATAGAAAAATGTGGTAAGTGTGTATAAGTACTGTAAACAAAAAAAAAGACATGCAAACATGATATGTTCTCATTTCTAAATTAGGCGTCATGAAGGTGAACTAAATGGTGAATTTTAGCTTGGAATGTAAAATGGTAAATTATGATTTTGTGTTGTTGTTCACCAATTCATCACAAAAAGATAGATTGTAATCTTGGCTTGTCAGTCTATGAGAATGTCAAGATCCATGTACAAAATGTATGGATATACATAGGTAAATTTACAAATTGTCCCCAACAAGTTAATGGTTGTTTGTTTATTTATTTCTTCCGCAGTACTGACTTTTTCCCAAAAAAAATGGACGTTTCCATCTTCAGGTTTTTGTAAGAGCTTCTGACTAACACAAGTGCTGAAAAGGGTTTTAAAGCATATGCAGTGCTCGAAATTAACTTTTTTTGCTGGTGGCCCGGTCGGGCCAGTAAAATTAGTATTTTTCCAAATTTGGTGGCCCGAAACCAAAATCTACTGGCCCGAAAAAATAAGGAAAAACAAAAGTAAAATGTATACAATAACCATCATAGTTTCAGGGTACTGGGCAATACTTTTTATCAAACAAACATTGGATTCTTCGTAAACAATATTGCAGACAAGTGAGACAACTCACAACACACTGTTCAAACTTCAAACATGTTGAATTTACGGGATTCATAACAAATTTTTTTAGACACCATGTAGTGAATATTCATGAGCAGCATATATGAATATTCATGATGCTCATTAAATTTTTAAAATACGCAAAATAACAATTTTTAATATGAATTTTTTTTTGTATAACAACTGGTTAGAAAATGAGTACTGCTGCTCAAGAATGTATGAATATTCGTTAGCAGCAGTCACTGTTACTTGCTCAATTAACTTGCAACTTTTTAACTAACCAATATTTTGTATGTGAGAAAAGGGTATAAGTTGTTGAATGCTACGTTTAAAATCAAGCTCTTGTCATGCCCTAAACATGACTACAGGGTATTTAAAAAAGAACAAAATTTTTTTTTTTTTTTTTTGCTTGCCCGATCGGGCCACCAAACATTGAAATATGCGTTTTTTACTGGCCCGACAGCAATTTTTGGTGGCCCTGGGCCATCGGGCCTATGCTAATTTCGAGGGTTGGCATATGTATAGGCTTACATGCGACTGTGTGAATTAGAGCACCAGTCTATAGCAAGCCAGAGGTCTCGGGCTTAATTTCTGCCAAATTCTCTTTCCTTATTTTCATATATTAATACAACATTGGATTTAATTACTTATATATTTGGTAATTCTTATTATACAGAGTGTATACAAAAAGGTAATCGAAGTTCAAAGTTCAATAATTTCAAAATGATACATTCTCATAATTTCAATCAGGTGTGGATGTAAAGAGTAGTAATAATCAGCTTTAATTTGACACCTATCCCGAATCAGCAATGTCACGCATCGCTGAGTTCTCTGTGATTGAAGGTGACATGTGCAAAACCCACTTTTTGCAAGTTTGGGCTAATGAAAGAAAGCTTAAAAGTAAAATAACGGTGCCACACTGTAATGAAAACATCAATTTTAAACATTTTTGTTGGTTTGCGAGCTACTGAATCGTTTAGCTGAATAAATTTACTGAAATCCTACATGATAGTAAATTTTAATTGAACATGAATATATGCGCTGGCCTGCCATCCACCATAATTAATTTCTGATGTTAATATCGGTCGTAAAAAAATAATGGACAGCTTGGATTAGGAACTTTGAAGTTTGAGGTAAATCAGAGTGATTGGGCCATTTTACTTCAAAGGAATTAACATTATACATGTACATTAACTAGGAAACTGTACCTTCAGATGATATCTCAGTTGGAGAAACACATTAGGCGAAAGGTGCGAGGAGTATTTAGACAGATTCAGGACAGTGCCCAAGCCCATCGCCTTGTCGCTGTCAGAGATAGACTAGGGGAACTCTTTGGGGAAAGGGTTTATTGCGATAAAAATGAAGTGGAATGGCCACCAAGGTCCTCTGATTTAAAACTTTTTGACTCCTTCCTTTTGGGAAATATGAAGATCAAGGTGCGTACATCTTCCCTTGACCTGGATGATTTGCAGAGCCGTAATCGACACGAAGTGGATGTGTAAGCCAAAAACCAAAAACAATTCCCCAACGTAAGCCTGATAAAAAATAAATCTGATTATGTGTTAACACTAAATTCAAATCATCTCTAATGAGTGTTTTTTTTCTTCTACTGCAGTTCCAACGTGTGATAACTACAATGGCGGGTGCAGCGACACGTGCACACCTCTTACAGAATCTGGAGGGGTGAGATGCTCGTGTCCAGAAAATATGACCCTGGCAAACAGCAACAGAGTATGTGTCTGTAAGTAACATTCAAACATTTGTGGACGTGGTCTGGCAAAACTTGGATGACATCAGAGAATTTGGGGGGTATTAATACATGGATGCGACAAGCACAAGAAAGAAGAAAATGGAATGGTGATGAAGAGGAGCTTCCTTCTGCAGTGGAGAGACATAGGCTAGATACATGTAGATATAGATAGGTCTGGCAAGATTGGTAGAGCGCGCCCTCTCCAATGAGTGGGATCCCGTGTTCGCATCCATTGTATTGTCCATTGCGTTTGTCCTTCAGCAAGACAATTATTCCACTAATAGCTGCTCTCTACCCAGGTGTATAAATGGGGACCCAGAAGGATAGTAACGTGGTTTCTTAGTACTGCATGTGTGCGCCTAACAATCTACTGGCTGGAAAACTCCCAAGGGAGTGGAAATGTGCACCTTGTGTGCAGGAATGATTGAAGTGTGTATACATCAGTTGACCGGGGTTATATAATAGCGCTTTAGAGGCTCATTGCAATGTATGCTCTTTAAATATCTATTATTATATTTGTTCACAAGATTACTTTTTAGCAATCTACTTGCATATTTCCTTTTCTATAAATGCCTTCTTTGCAATGAATTTATGATTTACAATAGATCAGCCTATTTGCTGGATAGGTTCTCCGCATTAGTGAATGTTCATATCACTCTGTAGCTTTTCTTTGCCCGAATTGACCAAACTCACTCAATTACATCTCTAGAGGTACATTCATGCCTGGTTACTTTCTTCTTACTGATATTTATCAGTGTAAAATGCAGCTTTGATTTTTTTCTCAAATGTTCTCTTTGTTTTTGAAATATTTATGATTGACCATACATTGCGAGACAAACAAATATCACTAGCGATATTATTTCCGATACTATATCCGCAATGAGTAATATATTTAGCATTATTTATGATTTAATTTGAAGAAAGACAAAAATATCCTGGGGACCTATCCAACACACTCTGTGCATAAAGTTGAAAATATGGTAATGAGTTAGCAAATTA
This sequence comes from Echinarachnius parma, assembly GCA_037951105.1. Lineage (NCBI taxonomy): Eukaryota > Metazoa > Echinodermata > Echinoidea > Clypeasteroida > Echinarachniidae > Echinarachnius > Echinarachnius parma. The sequence continues at coordinate 9,568 of JBAMJV010004101.1, forward strand.
ACAACACAATAAATTGTTAACAACCCTTTGTCATTTTTTCTGTCGTAGTCAATGTACAATGTACTAGATATCCCTTTCATGTTTTTATTTATTTATTACGTTATATACAAAAAGACTGAACAAAAAGTTTCATAATGTTTTTATTTTTTTCTTCCAAAGCTGACGTTTCATCATGCGATGCCAGCAGCCAGTTCACGTGTGCCAACGATGGAACCTGTATAGCAATTAATAAAGCCTGTGACGTCGTCCGAGACTGCACGGATGGATCAGACGAGCTTGAAAACTACTGTTGTAAGTAGCATTTAAATTAACCCATAGGCTGTATGGGAACCTAGTGGGTCCTGTAATATCTCTGCATAGACGGCAGAACCTAGTAGGGAACACGTACTGTATATCTATGTAACCATACTAATTCACATTTTAAACCTTTGATCACAATACAAATATAGAATTATCAAATTTCATTGGCCGTTTGCGCAAATTGGTCTATCACTTTCCTCCGGAACAATGGAGGCGCGACCCTGTTCCCTAGCCGTTCTATCTAGGCGTGTTCGTTCTAGGTCATTACAAGGTGACAGTTAAGGGTGCTAATTAACTGGTCATCTTATTGCCTTTTCTTCTTTTGTTCTCATGTTGTATTATGCACTTCATTATGTATATTTTGCCATGTAAACTTAATTATATTTACTTATATGTCAGCCAGCAAATGTCAAATGTCTATGTTTTAATTCAAAATATATACAACAAAAATAACTTTTTTTTCTTCAGATGATCACATGTGCAGCGTAAACCAATTCCAGTGCGACAATGGGCGGTGTATAAACGATAACTTTCTATGCGATTTCTTTGACGACTGCTTAGACAACAGTGATGAACGTGACTGCGGTAAATTTATTGTTTGTTTGTCGTCTTCTTATTGTATATTAAAGTTTGTTAGATTGATTATGCCTCTGAAGATTCAGCTAATATTGTACCTTAATTGGGGCCCTATATTGGCTCTCATCTTATTACACAGGCATTACTTTAGTCACTATAGCAGTATTCGGCAGTATTTTGCATCACCAAATAGAGGAGTCTGCATTATTTGCTAGCCTGAGATTTTGTTCAGTCTACAACTACCAGAGTTATATACTCTGCCATTCAGATTGATTGTTTTGTAAACATAAATAAATATAAATACAGTTACGAGGACTAGCTTGCTGTTTTTTTGTTGCATTTATTGTGGTTTGTCTGTTTTTTGGGGGGCTTTACAATTTATTTATTAACCCCTTTACTACGGGAACCAGATGGGCTGTGTACAAAGTCTATGGGGATTTCAGAATCTCGAAGGGAACGGGTCAAGGGTTGATATTAATACATATTGATTTCTTCAGACTTTAAAACATATGAATGAAGTCTTGTATGATTACTTTGTTAGTTTATGTAGATGTTCATTTGTTTATGCCATATATCCAGGGGTTTGGGATCTGCTCCCCTATTAAAGATGGATGTGCATTTTATCCTCTTAACCCATTCCCTACAAGTTTATGAAATCCCTAAAGACTTTGTTCACAACCCACTTGGTTCCCGTGGTCAAGGGGTTAAATTAAACATCGACGTAGATCAACTTGTTATTGACATCCTCAGCAGGTATATATGTGATAAATTTACCCCCCCCCCCCTCCCTCCCCCAGCCTGATACAGGTTAAAGTGGAGCCATTCTATTTGCACTAGCAAAATCAGATTACATTATCACTGATAGCAGCAGATTGTTGACTTTTGTTATTGCACGCCAGATGACTTTTATGAGGTACCCTTGGAAAACATGGCAGCCTCCAGTGGTCAGTAAAAACAGATAGTGGTTTCAAAAACATTGATTATTTCCATCATTTGTGATACCTAAGAGGAAATGTATGACTAGAAATGACAGGAATTATGCAATTTTAAGTAAGAGTAAGCTAAGATTTCAGTGTTTTCTTTCCCTTTAATGATAACCATCTATGATTTTCCCCCTTAGATTTTCCTACCTGCGACCCGCTCACCACTTTCACCTGTGCCAATGGGCTCTGCAAGGCAAAAGATATTGTGTGCAATGGGATCGACGAATGTCTGGATGGCCAAGCCAGCGATGAATTAAACTGTCGTAAGTGTCATTTTAACTTTTAAAATACAAAGATATTGTAGCGCTCTTTATTATGTGCATGCATATATGTATATACAGTGCTGATTGGCTCAGAGGAGTTGTGTATGTATGTTAAAGTTAAAGGCTTTCCCGTACCAATGTTGGCACATAAGGCGGCGCCTATCTCCATTTCAATAGCCCTAGGCCACACGTCTACTAAATGTAGCGAAAGCTACAGAAGGGGGCTAGTCCTCTGGTAACTTGTGTGATTAACTTTCCCTTCTCCATTCTATAAATGCTGAGTGTCTGGCTAGAAGGCAGAAGGTGCCATTTTTAAAAAAGTCTTTGGTATGACCCGGTCTGGGTTCGAACTCGGGACCTCCCGTGCATGAGGTGGACACTCTAACCGCTAAGCCACCATGCTCGGTGTAAGTATGTATGTATGTATGTATGTGTCATCGATATCGATGGTACGTTGCATATAACGTACAATTGAAGCTGCCTACGTAAGAACGAGGCCAAACTGTTACCTTTTTGTGTGTGTCGCTGTGTAATCAGCGTATTTTGTATTAGCATCGACTAATCAAGTGCCGAATTATCCAGAGGCCGAGTTATTTCAAGTCTTATTTTTTCAGAAGTAAAACAGAAAAATTTTAATTTGTTTATTGAAGAAGTCAATTGATTTGATATTTCTCACACACTTTACTAACATCATTCCTTTGCTACATGCACATTTTGAGAAATATTCTGCGGTGTTTGCAAATGTGTTATACTGCCTTTTAAGTGTAAACAGATAAATGTGTGGTACAGACAGATATTATAATTTATATTTACTCAAACTATTGTGGGGCGGAGAAATGTACGGGTAACGTGGGTAGAACGAGCTATAACTAATAAGTATTGGAAATAAACTAAGTCAAAGCAGCATGCAGATCAAACAGTCAAACAGGAACATAACTTAAGTGTAGGACGCAAAGGAGAACAGAAGGACGAGTTGACACGATGTAAGTCTGGTAGTGCACTGTTTAATTCAAGGCATACAGCCCAATATATACAAGAAATAACATGAGATAACAAAATATACAATATGCAAATTAACAGAAGGGAGGAACCAATATAACCAAGGGGGTAACCAATACAACCAATCACAAAAATAGATAACTCAAATGGATTAACCCTATTATTCAAAAGAACCAATAAGAGAGATGGGGTGGAGTTGGAATGTGATGATCAGTGATGATGGTATGGAAAGATGACCAGATACAATAGAGAAGACATGTGTGGAATTCACACATGTAGAGAAAGTAAAAGAGTCTAGACAGAGTCAAGTGGTCAGAATACCAGAAGGAAACAATAGAATAGAAATAGCAGCTAGACATGAATGGGAGAAATGGGGTGCCGGTGACTGACAAAGGAGGATGAGTATAATGGGGTGACCTGTACTAGAAACATAAGAACAAAGATGCATAACCAAGGAAACCTAACTGTCAAAATAACCATAATGAAACATATTTTATATGCGATACCAGTTTTTTTTTTATATGTTTAAGTTATACAATATATATATACCAGTTACTTTCCCCGTAAGATCAAACCATCAATGGAATGAAATCCCCGTAAGATCAAACCATCAATGGAATGAAATTTTAAAAAGGGGGAAAACAAGCAAATATACTATACCAAAGAGAGAAGGGAAAAAAAAAAACGAACTTAACTTGAGGCAAACGGTGCAATAAAATATTTCAATTCAGAAATGTGGGCTAATAAAAAGTTTTAAAAACATAGCCCTGAATGCAACAAAAACTTTGAAGAAAAAAACGTTTTGATGAAACATGGAATTTTAATTTTCCTTACCAAAATGTTTAAAAGAGAACGAAGAAATTCCATACTGTCTTATAAATGTAAAAAAAAAAAAAAAACATTCCGAAGAAATATAGTATGTACATTTCAAATCCCTTTTCTGTAACTATCCAAAGTTAAAAAAAAAACGTTTTCAACACCCAGGAAATAAGGACACAAGAAAGTATCCCATTATACATTTTGATAGGATAAAACCGGCAAAAATGCAAAATCAGAAATGTCTATTTTGAATTACACATTAATCAGCAAAACACATTAAAAAAAAGGTGAAGTACATGCAAGCACAAACATTTTTGAAATGCAAAGTTAATGTAAAGTATGAGTGTATCGTAGAAAAAAAAAGTCCAAGATTTGAGTTCGATATGTTCATAAAGACAAAAATCGTTCAAAACCGATACGGTAACCCTCTATCGTCGAAGGGTACCGGTGGTCGTCCTCTGGAGAAATCCTCTCTGGTAGGTGAGAAGCGTGGAGACCGCGATGATCTCTCACGAGGAGGAGAAGGTCGTCGCTCCCAGGGGTGATGGGGAGAGTCATAGAAGCGGTGCCTTGGAGGTGAATAGGTGCGGTCATCTGGTGATGGTGAGCGCCAACGTTGTGATGTCGATGAGCGCGGATGATGAAACGACGATGAAGCGTGCGAATGACGCGATGGTGAGCGCTGACGTCGTCCCGGTGGTGGCGAGTACAGCGTCCGACGAGGCGATGGAGAGCGCGGACGTCGTCCCGGCGATGGCGAGTGCAAACGTTGTCGTGGTGGCGGCGAACGCAGTGAATGACGTGGTGATGAAGAGTGCGGTGGTGAGCTCAGACATTGTTCTGGTGCAGGCGGGTGTAGACGTTCTGGTGCAGGTGAACGCGGATGCTGCTCTGGTGCAGGCGAGCGCGGATGTTGCTCTGGTGCAGGCGAGCGCGGAGTGTGCGAGCGATGACCCGGTGTTGAGCGAGGTCGATGCTGCGACGGCGGGGAGCGCGGTCGGGCTGGTGAATGTGGCGAACACGATTGATGTGGCGAAGGCGGTGAGCGCGACAGCAAGCCTTGCTGGCAGTCTGTCGGCTGTGCGCGTGGACGAAGTGGAGGTCGTGTCGGTGGCGAGATGTTGGAACCTCGTTGCCTGCCATGACGCTTGCTGGTACGGCGGGCGATATGGAGTTGCGGAAATGAAGAATTGAGAAGGTCCCTGGTGATGTCTGTAATCGCACAAACGATAGTTTCCACTGCACCTATAGTTGTGTCGTCTCGCAAATCAGCAGTCTCGCGAACGCGACATGTGGCGCAGCTGCTGAGAAAGGTTGCGAAATCTCTGTCCATGAACGGCCAGTAGAAGTGAACGGCAATCTCGGCAATCGTGCAGTCGTGGTTGCAAGCGTGGAAGCTGTGAAGGACATCTCTGACTAGGTCGGACGGGACGAGGAGCTGCAAGGTGTCGCTAACGCGATCGCTCGCCTTCTTGCGGCGGAAGAGGAGATTATCATGGAGTTAAAGGCGGTGAAACTGCCACAGATAGCGTCGCGCAGAGGGGTTGAAGTGACGAATGTCGTGCGCGACTGGGCGGATGTTCTGTCCGACGAGGAAAGCCAGTTCGCCGATATCTGGGTCTGTGAGTTGGAGTTCGCCGACTTTCTTGGTGAGCATGTGCAGGTCGCAGGGTTGTGGTTGGAGGTCAGCCTCTGCGGTCTGGGTGGAGCTGCCGACGTTGCAAACTCTCTGCAGGGGCTGGTGATGCAGTGACGACTGTAAGGTGTGGAAACGTTGTTGGAGATCAGCCATGCGTTGAGCCAGGTCGTAAAGAATGTCATCGGAAGAGGTGTAGAAAGCTGGGTGTGGCATATTGAAGGTGACGAAAATACTAACAAAGAAATTTAAAGAGTTCCAAAATGGCGAATGGAGCTCATGAAATTGAGGCACTACCAGACAAAGTTCAACAAAGTTCTCACAAATATTTTGGAAATTGCAAACTGTATAAGGTGTAAAAACAGTGCAAAACAAATCCAAAATAATGGTCTACTAATTCAATGTTCAAATGAAGACGAAAGATGGTAAGAAGATTTGACTAAACTGAAGATAAACGAAGGCGTGTAGGACGCAAAGGAGAACAGAAGGACGAGTTGACACGATGTAAGTCTGGTAGTGCACTGTTTAATTCAAGGCATACAGCCCAATATATACAAGAAATAACATGAGATAACAAAATATACAATATGCAAATTAACAGAAGGGAGGAACCAATATAACCAAGGGGGAAACCAATACAACCAATCACAAAAATAGATAACTCAAATGGATTAACCCTATTATTCAAAAGAACCAATAAGAGAGATGGGGTGGAGTTGGAATGTGATGATCAGTGATGATGGTATGGAAAGATGACCAGATACAATAGAGAAGACATTGTGGAATTCACACATGTAGCGAAAGTAAAGAGTCTAGACAGAGTCAAGTGGTCAGAATACCAGAAGGAAACAATAGAATAGAAATAGCAGCTAGACATGAATGGGAGAAATGGGGTGACGGTGACAAAGGAGGATGAGCATAATGGGGTGACCTGTACTAGAAACATAAGAACAAAGATGCATAACCAAGGAAACCTAACTGTCAAAATAACCATTCTACACTATTGATATTGTTTTTATCTACCAGCTGAGCGGAGTTGCCCCCCTGGTTCAAGCCCATGCACCAACACAAACATCTGCGTCCAGCAAAGTTGGCTGTGCGACAGAGAGAATGACTGCGGTGATAACAGCGATGAATCCAGTCTTTTCTGCTGTAAGAATTCATTATCGATTTTTAATAGATCATTTCATTTTCCGCAACGGAACATATGGCAAAACTATACTTTAGTAGGCTTAGAGAATTTTGGTCGCTAACTTCAACCCTAACCCTAACCCTAACCCTAACCCTAAATTTGGTGGCTATAGGTCAGATTTAGTGGCTATAGGTCAGATTTAGTGGCTACAGGTCAGATTTAGTGGCTATAGGTCAGATTTAGTGGCTATAACCCAGATTTAGTGGCTATGGTTAGATTTAGTGGCTATATAAGTTAGATTTATTGCGCAGTACGAAAATTGAAGTTAGCGACCAAAATTCTCTAAGCCTACTAAAGTATAGTTTTGCCGAACATATTATTCTGTATATATTTTGTATAACTTTCTTTATGATCTTTAGGTAAATAACATACACACATTTATATTAGCAATGCACCGCAAACTTAGTCCTGAAATAAACATACTTTTCTTGGGGTAGATCTTATGCAGACCTCTTTTCATTGTTGAGATTTGATTCTTAGCCAGATTTCTGGAAAAGTATAAGGAATTTTGGCAAAAAAGTTATTTATAATCAATTTATCATACTTCTAGATTTTACCCATTTTATTCATAAATTTCTTTAAATTATCGATGAATTCTCTAATTATTTGGCAGCTAGGCTACAGCCAGGGTAATAATTTACTGTACAGTAAAATGCGCCTCGGAAAAGAATTTCTTGATTGATGGCGCAATATAAATGCTGGTTTATTTTTATTATTAATATGACATTTGGGGGAAGCCAATTATACAGTTTCCATGAACGTGCTAGGATTGAATGTTGAAATGTATCTTGTTCAAGATTAAAAATCGGTTACAAGTGATTTTCTGTTTTATTAGTCAAACAAAGAAGATAACTGAAAAGATTTACCCGGTAAATGTTTAATTCATGACATATGTGCCTCAGTCTTTCAGTTTGGGTATAAAGTCGCAATGGGGGTTTAGTACATAGAGCACCAAAATCATAAAAAATTGTCTTTGGCTGAAAATTTCAACTTTACGGAATTTGATACTTACATGTGTCATCTACATTCTCTGAAAATTTCATGTCCTAATTCGATTGTTTTATACCGAAAATAATGATTTTTCTGAGCAACCTTCAATTTGGTTTCGGCCTGAAACTCGGTTTATCATCGCTGGCTGTTCATGATCGATCGTTTGTGCATTGATTGAGCGGCACCCGACCGCTGTTATTGTGAGCGGTGTGCGAGCTAGCTGAGCCGGAGCGGAAAGCGCTGTGATTGGTCAGACTGACCTGAATAGAGTTGTACTGGGTATGTACGTTGTGTTCATTTCCGGATAGCGTGCGCGACCTACTGTATAATACCGCATTGAATCGCGCCTTGTTATGTAAATTCTGTAGCTAGCTTTTCCTCGCATTATCAAAGCGCATCGTGTGCAGCCTACCGCATCCTACTGTATTGAATCGCGCTGTGCGGCTTACCGGTACCGGTACCTACCCTATTGAATGACATGGTACTGCGTGCATGCAAAATACGCCTCCCCGGTGCGAAGTTCATTGTGTATAGTTCAATGTTGCGGTAACGATCGGGCAGGATGAATGAGCAGGTGGGTCGATATCGCCCGACCAGCGAGGACTGAAGTTACCGCTCTATTGTACCATTCATTGTGATCGAGGGGGTCATGCCAGCTAGCCCGCCGGGTTAACTTGCATGCAATTGTACGAAACTGGAGCGGCTTTGTACAAATTTTACTGTATGTTAACAGTAAACTGCGCATGCGTTATATTGTTTGTTGATAACGCTATTTTCACGATCGATTGTGAAAACGAACGGTCAAACCGAGAATTTGTTCAACCGCTCGCTCGCTCTGTGAGGATGCTTTTCTGAATGGATGCGAAACTTTAGAAGCGATTTTCTCTGTTGTTTGACAAATAGCTGAGCTCTGGTCCGCGTTATTAAATTGCGTTTTTCTTTCCTTCATGACAATTATATGTAGCAAGTTATATATCATTTTAAAGCTGAAATCCGAGAGAATTCAAAACACTAAAAATCTCAATTTTGATATTGCCGATGAATTACCCGAAGTGACAGAGGGGGACACATATTATTGTTTATAAAATGTATCAAATATTGCAATATGCGTGATGTCTAGTTTGGATGATCGAGCACTTGCTTGCACTACTCCACAAATTTGGAACCCCCCCCCCCCCCCCCCCCCCCCCACATAATACCATAATACCCCCTTTGTATTTAGATAGCCTCTTTTATAGTACCACTTTTTAGATGTGTTATTTTATCATTTAAATATGCAGTAGGGTATATTGATTTAGCATCTGCGTAATACAGGGTGTCTCAGAAAGAATGCAACACCTAGGATCGTTAATTTCATCAACATCATCAACCAAATGTCATTGTTTTTTGTTTGATTGGATAGAACATTCTTTTTCCAACAAGATGATACCATAAGCATTGATTTTGGGTAAGGCGTTTGGATCCTAGGGCCATTTTTCTGAGGCAATGTCGTTTCCTAAATTTGCTACTTTTTCGTCTCTGGCGATCCTCTGAACACTGAGACATTCTCGCCCCACGGCCTCCCATAGACAGAAGAACCGCATGACTGCTCTCCCTTTGATAAGGAAGACAATGTGAGCCATACCGTATGGGGTACTTGATTAAGCAAATTTAGGAAACGACATTGCCTCAGAAAAATGGCCCTAGGATCCAAACGCCTTACCCAAAATCAATGCTTATGGTATCATTTTGTTGGAAAAAGAATGTTCTACCCAATAAAAAAAAACCCAATGACATTTGGTCGATGATGTTGATAAAATTAACGATCCTAGGTGTTGCATTCTTTCTGAGACACCCTGTATAAGCAACATTATTATTGATCCTTCGTCTAGGCAATACACTGACAAGTACTGTACTTACACATGGAACTGTATACATGTACATAAAATAGGTTGAGAGAAGGTGGGTATTGTTGCTATTCTATTTTATTTTATTTTATTATATTATTATCTTATCATGCGGCAAGCCTTAAGTGCGTTTCCCAGGAGGTCCGGTGCTCGACTGGAAAGTGCATAGAGAGAATGTTGGTTTTTATTGTTATTTGATTTTATTCTTATTTTATAATGCAGCAAGCCGTGAGTGCGGTTCCCTGGAGTTTCGGTGCTCGACTGGAAAGTGCATCCCGGGGTCGTGGTTCTGCGATGGAGATCAGAATTGCCCCGATGGTGATGATGAACCGGAAGATTATTGCTGTAAGTTTCCTCAAAATGATCAAAATTACTTGATTTTGCTTAAAAATGTACTTGGTAATGCCTGCAAATTCCCAAGAGTTCTGTTGCTCGAATGGGAAGTGCATTCTGGGGTCGTGGTTCTGAGATGGAGAGCAGAATTGCCGCGATGGTGAGGAGGAACCTGAAGATTATTCCTGTAAGTTTCCTTAAAATTATCAAAATTACTTGGTTTTATTTTAAAAGTCTACTTGGTAATGCCTGCAACAAATTCCCAATAGTTTCAATGCTCGACTTGGAAAGTGCATTCCAGGGTCGTGGTTCTGCGATGGGAGAGCAGAATTGTCCCGATGGTGATGATGAACCAGAAGAGTATTGCTGTAAGTTTCCTTAAAATTATCAAAATTACTTGTTTTTTGCCTAAAAATCTACCTGGTAAAGCCTGAAAATTCCCAAGAATTATGATGCTCGAATGGGAAGTGCATCCCAGGTTCATGGTTTTGTGATGGAGATCAGAGTATGATGAGCCTGAAAATTATTGCTGTAAGTTTTTTCTTCAAAATGAACACAAATTTACTGATTTTGTTTATGCCGCTCTCGCAAGCTAAAAATAAACAGCAGATTCTGCAAGATTATGCATGTTAGTCAAGATTGAAGTAAGTGAAGTTTCCAAGAAGCAAATCACAGTCTAAGAGAACAGAATTGCTCCAACAAGGATGGTCAACCAGAAGAATCATGTTGGACGTTTTGAAGAATTAAATAAAATATATTTTGATCATTTTTTGTCATCTATTTTAGTGTGAAATTCTAGTTTGATAATGTTCACTGATTCTGTGATTATTGTGAAATATTGCGGAATACTGATGCATGTTTTATCCCAGTATTGTTAAATGTACAATTTTGTTCACAACATCAATAAGGCTAGTACTAAAACATTTCTAAGTTGAATATAAACAAAACTACAGCCCACTTGCATGAAAATCTTAATAAAGCTATGATTTATTCCACTTTGGAATTCCACAGCTTATCCCGACTTCACATGTCCGCCTGTAAGCCTGAGTTCTTTATCACCAAGGATTTCATATACTAAATGCAATTTAAATGTTCCAAGTCGAATACCAAAAGCTTCAGCTCACGTTACATGAAAGACCTTCTTCTTCTTCTTCTTCCAATAAAGTGCAGTTTCAGACTCGAATATTACGCACTGTTTGTGCATGTAAAAAACAATCATATCTTGACTGTGGTGAGGTTTAGGCCTTGAATGCCTCCATGGAGGGTGAGGTGGCAGGATCCATCTGCAACTTGTCCCAGTCTTTGATGGTTCTGGGAAAGAACGATGATGTGAAGGCTTGACTGGTGCATGATGGCGCAAGGAATCAAACTATAATTTATTCCATGTTGTAACTCCCCAGCTTCTCCAGACCTAATGTGTCATCAGCCCGGGCTCTTTATCACCAAGGATTTCACATGTATCATAATTATAAAGCTTGTACTGAAAACACAATTTTAAATGTTCCAAGTTGAATATTAATAAGTACAGTCAAATCTGTCTTAGTGGCCACCTGTCTATTGCAGCCAACCTGCCTATTGTGGCCACTAAACATGATCCCCTGCAGAGAAAAACAATGGAATGAACCTGTCTATAGAGGTCACCTGTCTACAGTGGCCACTTTTCTTACTTCCCTTCGGTGGTCACTATACACAGGTTTGACTGTATATATGAAATTCTGAGTTAAACTGAATTATTCCATTTTGTAAACTCCACAGCATCTCCCGACTTCACGTGTCAACCTGGCTTCTATACGTGTGACGACGGGACCTGTATCAGGGAATCTTGGGAATGCGATGGTCTTGCCGATTGTGCCGATGGGTCTGACGAATATGAAGCATGTCGTAAGATATTCCACTTTATTGTGTAATAGAATAAAATCTTGTAAGAGGAGAATGTCATAAGACAAGCTTCCACACTAACTCTTTTTCACTACTAAGTAAAAATCATAATTTTTCAAATTGTACTTGCCCGAGCAGAAAATGTACCTGCCCACTTACTTCAAGATGAGATTTACACCTTGGAAATAGTATTTAATCTCTTTAGTTGACGGAAATGTTCAGTCGCCTGGTCGGGCAGGCAACCAAGCTAGACCATTTATGAAATTCGAATTGCTTGACATAATTTGTTACTTGCCCCAGGCAATCTAGCAAGTGCTAATAAAGAGCCCTGCATAAGATCACATTAAATTCCACTTTATGGTGAATTAAGAAACACAATGACATTAAAAAGAAACATGCTGTAAGATATTCGCATATTTGAAATACCACTTTTTTGTAAAATGAAACAAAAAATGACCTAAACTAATCGTCTTGTAAGAAAACACATATTAGAAATCCCTCTTTGTTCAGTAAAAAGAAAAGGAAGTACAGTAAAAAAAAAAAAACATTATAATACCACTCTCTTTTGGCATGAAACAAAATTATGTATTTAAAACAGAACCAAGAAAATTGCATGTTGTCAGAATGTTCATCTTATATCTAAACTACATGTATATTTGAGTCTCTCTTTATATAAAGCCATATAATGTTCTTCATTCAGAATCATTTAATGAATTGACAATCTGGCTTTTTTATGTCTTTTTTGCGCAGCTGTGTATACATGTGCAGATAACTACTACAAGTGTAAGAAGAAGAAGACAGAAGGGGAGCGCTGTATTCCGACGAGTCAGGTGTGCAACGGACTGGTCGATTGTGAACAGGGGGATGACGAACTTCAAGATTGCCGTGAGTACTTTAAAAATTGATTAAATGTATCACAAAGGAAATGACATTTTGAAGAAGACAGCTGGGGAACAATGTATTCCAACAAGTCAGGTGTGCAACGGACTGGTCGACTGTGAACAGGGGGATGACGAGCTTCAAGATTGCCGTGAGTACTTTAAAAATTGATTACATGTATCACAGAGGAAATGACATTTTGAAGAAGACAGAAGGGGAGCGCTGTATTCCGACGAGTCAGGTGTGCAACGGACTGGTCGATTGTGAACAGGGGGATGATGAGCTTCAAGATTGCCGTGAGTACTTTAAAAATTGATTAACCCGCTCCCTTCGAGTTTCTGAAATCCCAATTGACTTTTTACACAACCCACCCGGTTCCCGTAGTCAAGGGGTTAAATGTATCACAAATGAAATTACATTTTGATTATTAACTACTATTATGAAGAAGGCAGCTGGGGAACGCTGTATTCCGATGAGTCGGGTATGCAACGGACTGGTCGATTGTGACGAGAAATTATGTAATTTGTGAAATCAATATAAAAATTAAATTAAGCTTTTATTCAAAGTATAGCAAATCAAATTGTACAGTACTTGTCAGTTCATTGCCTAGACGAATGATCTGCTGGATTCGAAAACTTGGCTTCATTGAATTACAAAGTTTAATTCATTATAAACTTGCAAGGAAACATACACAAGAATTATAATAACTTTTTTTCCAATGAGTGAGGTTAACCATGGACAGGTCGACTTTGACAGGGTTGGAAAGATTTTTTTTTTGTAACGCCCCCCTAATTTTTTTCATTTCCCCAGCTTTTTCAGTATTTTCAGTACACTGTATACATGCATAATATTATTTAACGAGCATTTATATTAACTGGTACCACTTCGTGACTCACATTCAGTATTATATGGTTTCTTAATTATTCATCATTTATCATTAATTAATTGCCATAGTTTGTAAATTGTTAATTTCTAAGGTATTACCTGTTATCTTTGTAAAGATGCTAATATGTTATCCCTAATATGTTATTCTAGCTGAAAGCAGGCATTTTTACCAATTGTACATTGTATATACCATGATTAACCCATTCAGGACTGATTGATTTTACTATAACATGTAGGAATTCTCCATAGACCCAAGCCAGAGTATTTTTTGGATCAATCTTGAATGGCTTAATTTAAATATAATAAACAAACAAACATAATTATCATCCTTTCCCCCTTCATGTTTCAGCATTGCGTACATGTGACTCAGACGAGTTCTCCTGCTCCAATGGTCTGTGCATAGCAAGAACCAGATACTGCGATCATAACAACGACTGCGGTGACCAATCGGACGAAGGATCCAGTTGTGGTAAGTTAAACTTTGAGCCAATTGGTCAAGAAAGAAGAAAGTGATATCCATTTTAAATTGCAGTTTGGGTCATTTGGTCCCATATGAACAAACCATTACTGTATAACTCTTCTTATTAGTTTATCATAGTGACTGATATTGATTGATAGGTTGTGATTTCAATTCAATTTCAATTACAAATAGTTTTATTATTGTTAGCAGCAGTAGTAGTAGTACAAGTAGTATTAGTAGTAGTAGTATAGCAGTAGTCATATTCCTATTGTTATGTTTATAATTGTTATTACTATTATTAAATGTATAATTAGCATTTGTCCTGAATATGTGTGTTATAATATATACATGTAGGTTTGTCACATCAAGCTTTGAAAGTCCTATGTATTTCTTTTCTTAATCTTTAGTTTATGAACGGTGCGATGCAGACACAGAATTCACCTGCAACAATGGCCGATGCGTAAGGGCCTCATGGGTCTGCGACGGGGAGGATGATTGCAGAGATAACTCGGATGAAGCGGAATGTGGTGAGAAATCTATGCAAGAGCCACAAGTATTCAAAATAATGGCACATGGTTGTGGAGGTGTTGTGGCACGATCGAATAAGCACTTGACTTCTGATCTCGGGACCCGAGTTTGAACCCAATCGATTTTATGTCCTTCAGCAAGGCATTTAATCCACATTGCTGCTCTCTACCCAGGAGTATGAATGGGTACTTGGTCGGGTGTTAAATAAGCCTGCAGCGCTCTACATCGTAGGGCAGCTTGGACTAGTATACTCCCCTTGGAGTTGAGATGGTGCACAAGATAATTGTGCGGGTTTGAACTGTACCTGATGACCAAGGGTAATAATGCGCCTCTGAATAGGGCACCTAGATACATGGCGCTCTATAACTGCTATATATTATCATTATTATTGGGATTTAATGGCTGGGCTAAATAAACTACATTTATCTGCATCTAGCAAGACCTGGGCCCTGTAACATAAGGAATCATGATTAATTGTACGATCAATTAATCAGTGGGGCAATCAATTAATCAATTGTCTTTCAATTGATTGATCAAACTATTAAACGTGAATCTTTATGTTATGGGGCCCAGGACTGTTCAAAAATTTGTAATGAATATCATACTATAAAAGGAAAAGAAATATATTACTGTAATGAATATGATAATATAATGTCTCCTTTCGGATAAAGATCTTTAATTAATCAGGCAGGGCTCGCACTCGCACTGGCCCGGGGCCAGTGAAATTGCACTTTGGGCCAGCAAAAATGTATAAAAGACACATTTTGGTGGCCCGATCGGGCAAGCAGATTTTCAACCCGACATTGACAAAATTTGAAAAATCTTGTTTTCTTCCATGCCATGCTCATAATCACAGGTTTGATCAGGAAAGAGTGATATGTTGAATTGTGAGTAAGTTATTGAATATTCTCTTTCAGATAATGGCGCCCCTACCTGTGCCCCTGGGAAGTACATGTGCGGAGATGGGACCTGCATCAACCAGGACCTGGTCTGGTTCAGTAAGAAAGTTTACCAGTCAATAACCCACTCTCTGTTTCAGATAGGTATCAGTCTATAATTCAGTCTTCAATTTGTACAGATTTTGTCAGGTTTTTCAGAGCATTATTAAATGGTCCTCTCTTGTTCCTCTTTTTCAGATAATGGCGCCCCTACCTGTGCCCCCGGGGAGTACATGTGCGGTGATGGGACCTGCATCAACCAGGACCTGGTCTGCAATGACCTGGTGGACTGCACCGATGGGCTGGATGAGTTCCGCTGCGGTAAGATGTCTACCTATATTTTATCCCTCTACAATCCTTTTCTCTTTGACATTGTTAATCATTTCTATCTCAATTTAACTTGTTACCTCCGCCAAGGAGGTTATGTTTTCGGTCCCGTTTGTTTGTTTGTTTGTTTGTTTGTTTGTTCGTCACAAATCTCCTGCGCACAATTTTACAGATACCTCAACCAATTTTTTGTAGAAGCTTCGTGTTCATCTAGAATAGAATCCATTAAATTTTCAAGGGCAAGGTCAAGGTCACGCAAACATCAAAATTTGAGTGTTGGCGGAGGTATGCACTCCCTGAGTGCACTGCGTCTAGTTAAAAATGCAATCCCCTTTCCTTGTTTTCTTCTACTTCAACCAATTTCTCTCTCCCTGCAGAATTATTTCTTATGTTTGTTGGTTTATATTTATTTCCACTCTCAATAGATTTATTTTCACATTTTTTCTAATATCCTCTTCTCGTATCAACATACATGTATACATATATTATGTACATTTTTGTCTATGTTATGCTATCAACATATAAAAGCATCTATCATGATTATGTAATTGTTGTCTCTAATTTTGCATACAATTCTCAGGAGTGAACGAGTGTGAGAATAACAGGACGACGGGCTGCCAGCACCAGTGTGTGAACACAGCCAACAGCTATTACTGTCAGTGCGATGAAGGCTTCAGGCTGAACCCTGATGGCAGGACATGTGCTGGTGAGTGCGTTCAGACAGATATCTTTAACTGGTTTGATGAAGCAGAAACTTGAGCATCAGTGTGAAAATATTACAGTGTTCACCAGTACCGTATTTACCGGCGTAATCGCCGCATACTTTTTCCTCGAAAATACCAAGCAAAGTTGGGGTGCGGCGCATACGCGGCGATAGTCAAATTTTCACTCTTGACTGACCTCAAAACAACACATTTCAGAGGTTGTATTGCACTGTATTGTATTGGGTGATAAAAAATTATTTAGCCAAATTGTTTACGTTTACCCTGGCCTAGAATGTTTTCTCACCTTTTTTGCCGATATTTGCTAAAAAGATACGTTTTTAACTGCAAAGTTACGAAACAAATGCACTGCCAGTGCCGCGCTTGCCTGCCATCGATCTAGCTACGTGCGTTATGGATGCAGCGCATGGTCGCATGATAAAGATAATGTATACTAAATGGTTTTGGCAAAGACAGCAGAGCACTTTTTTTTTTTCAATTTCAATGCTCAAAGTCCGCATGCGGCGTTTACGCGGATGCGGCGATTACGCCGGTAAATACGGTATGTAAACTCTACTAATAGCTACTACTGTGACCATAATTATGTCTACAGAGTGAAGCCTGATTTTAAAAAATGTGCTTGCGCGTTTGTTCAGACAAAATATCTTTAAACGTTTTTATGACTCAGTTCACATCTACTTATAAAGATGAGCGAACAAATTTAAACTTTGAAGAATTTTATCTTAAAACTATTGCAAAAATATATTTTTGCAGATACAGTGTGAAAGTGTTAACCTGTATAAAAGCTTGATTTGACTGATTGGTGTGCACACTCTATGTATTTAATTGTATTTGAAGGAATTTCTCCTTACATTTGTATTGTTTTGGTTCAAATTATCAGGGGCCCGAACCCTCTGTGAACCCCTGCCCCCCCCCCCCCCCCCCCCCCCATTGTAGTTTCTTCATTTAATGTAGTTATTAGTTTCCCCTAAGTGCTATTGTAAGTGTATGATGTTATATTATGTAGTTTTATATAGGGAATCACTCCTCTCTCAAGCCATCAGCTTTCTGTTGTGATTTCCTGACACATTCTACCATGTAAATATTGTATCTTTTATGAGAAATAAATAAATGAAAGAATATTAAAGAAAACAAAGGGGGAAAAAATATCTACACCACTGTGTATAACTATTTATACAGTTTATGACTGATTTTATAATTCAGCCATGATCTACCTATAAAACTTCTCCAGCGATGATATCAAATTATCAAAAAAGCAATATTTGTGTAACTTTTCTTTTACTCTTTAGAAATCAATGAGTGTGTGGAGACTCCAGAGATTTGCAGTCAGCTGTGTGAGAATACTAGGGGCTCCTACCTCTGCAAGTGTGTTGAAGGTTATGCCAAGGACGTTGACGGGCGCTCGTGCAAACATGTATCTGGTAAGAGACAATAGATCTATATAAATGTATGTATCTTCAATGTATGTGGCGTCTAAATCCATATTACGCTCTAAATCCTGATCACGGGAAAACTTTTAGATGAGTCAATCACGCATATGTTTTGTACGCATTGTGAGCGACGTTTATTTATGCGATAATTTGCTCATCAAAAATACTCGGAGTGCAAACGATTACTTTATACAGGATCCTATCCGCCTAGGCAGGGCGTCGCGTTTGGCGACTAGAAAGATAAAATCTTTGGGTAAGAGTGAGATGAGCGTTAAATCGATTTTGGTTTAAATTGAGTTGTTCATACCAACTTAATGTATAAGTCAGAGCTTTCTCCATGTGATGACAAATTGTCAGATAATAAGCAAATAATTACCGTTGGTGAAGGTGATGGGACAAACTATCACGTCCGAGGCGATCTGGATGTAGCTATCTTTCCGAAGCGAAGCTGAGGAAAGATAGCGTATACATTCAGATCGCCGAGGAAGTGATAGATTGCCATCGCCTGAAACCAAAAGGTGATTATTTGCTTTATATTCCTCATCTTCTAGATCTTCTAGATCTAGTACTAGTCTACTGTTACTGTGTTACTAGGTTTGATCTACTTACCAATATGTTATTCCATGACAATTCCATAACAGTTCAACATGCAAATTCTTTTCACCCCTTTTCGCAAAATTGGACATAATGTCGATGAAATTGAAAACTTTACGTTGTAGTCCACAAGGAGAGTCCTGGACCTGGTCTAGACTAGACTGTCTTGAATCGTGTTCATGCCGGTTTCACTGACAGGCCGTTTTACATTGGCTTTCCCCTCTTCCTTGAGTTTCCGAAGAACAGTTTTGAACACTCGACCAGGTTTCGCAAAGTTGGTATCCTTGATAATGTCTATGTCTCGCAAATTCAAAAAATGTCTCTGTGCACAGACCACATACCTCAAAGCTTGTAGAGATTTCTTACTGTATGACTCACCATTTCGCGATTTCACACCAGCATACAATCTCCCCAACACTTGGTCTAGCGATTTCAAGTCCATGTCAGACAGTTTGTCAAAATGTATGATTCCCGCATCGCAATAATCTTGGAAAACTTTCAGGCTGAACTTAAGTTGTCGCTTTGTATTTTTACTTTCACTCTCCAGTAAAAACGTGTCCATTTCATCCTCATCCAAAAGCTCAAACCTTATGTTTGTGGCCGCCATTTTAGTAGAGTACACAGAACGAGCATGCAAACGAGTGTATGTACGATACTACAACAGGGGCGTCGATCTGTTCGGAAACACAATGCAATTGTTCACAAACAATGCTCGCCCCGGCCAATGCATTGTGTTTTCCGAACAGCTGATCGACGCCTCTGATGTACAGTGCATAGCGTATGCAGTGTACTACGTATACCGTATGCACAACGAATACAATTAAATTTGTAATTCGCGCGCATAGAGTTATCGCGCCACTTATTGGTATTCAATTCAATGCAACCGCGGAGTGTAGATAGTACTTTTTATCTAGTGAGTGCAACGCACTTTCACCCAAGATATCTACAGAGTGTAACGATGGGCGAAACTATATTTCATCACGTGATTAACTTTTGACCAATCGTAGAGCAAGATTCTTAGTATGTGGAATATAATAAATTATATTTACCAAAAATAAAAACTAGCTACTGGTGATAACCATTCTCATTCTCAGTCCGGATCTTGTTGAGAATGCACATTATGGCAAAATCAAATAGTCTTGAATAGATGGATTGTTAACACGTTCCATTTTAGTTTCTGAAATCTCCATAGACGTTGTACACAACCAACACGGTTCCCGTAGTCGAGGGGTTAAAGGGATCTAGTAACTTTGTTGACATGTGCAAAAACTGAAGAATGGTTGATGCAATGTATATTATTGTTATCTCATATGTCCACAGGGTATTGTGTGAAAATTTCAAGTCAAATGGACATTGCATGGCCAAGTAATGAGCGAAAATGCAAAGTGATATTCAATAACTCACTGCACTCACTTTGTACACAGAAGAAAAACTCGCCCAGAGTTTTTCTTATCTGAATACTTCGATCGTACATATCTTTGTAACGGAAGGGAAATTTGAAAAACCGAAACCTGTCCCATGATTTTATTGTTAATACGAATACAACAAGGTATGAGGGAACCGCTAGAATGAAAAATTTATTTTGAGGATTTGGACAATGTTACTAAGTCCCTTTAAGAGTGAAGGTTGTTGACAGCAGATCATGGGTTTTAAAATGCAACATTTGCTTTGAAAGATGGAAGCCAAAACTATTCACAACAATAAACGGACATAATATATACTTTTTTTTAACAGGTGGCGACCCACTGATTCTCTTTAGCAACTGGTACTACGTCCGATCGCTCACCACCGATGGCCGCCAATACGACCTCATCGCAGATGATCTAGAGGGAGCCGTTGCAATGGACTACGATTATCGCGAAAGTCAACTCTACGTTCTCGACACGGCGCGAAGCCACATCGTCCGGATGTCGATGACTGGCACGGATAGAGTGGTTATCGTTCGGGATTTTGTCAGCGCGGGAGAGGGTTTGACTGTGGATTGGGTTGGAAGGTGAGTTAAGATTCTTTTGAAATCAAATTAATCGTAAACAAACAAAATTAGTGCTTGCAATAATCATTTTTGATTCAACCTTTCTTTTCTCTCCTTTCTAAATCATTTCAATGCTCGCACACAAATTGCATCATTTGGTAGGCCGGTTTCCTAAGTAGATTTGGCAAATCATATTGTAACAATATGGAAAAGTGACTTTGCATTCTCATACAACTGTATGTACTTAAATATGTTATTTAATACTGCACTATGTAATGGTCTCATTCACTAATTCTCAATATTTTCTTTACCACTGTTGAAGAGATTATTTGTTCTCTTTAAATGACATCCTTTGGGAATAACTTGAATATTTGTTGCAATTTCAGGAAGATTTATTGGTTGGACAGTGCAAACGATGTAATGGAGGTGGCTGAACTGGACGGAAGTCTGCGCAAGACCCTAGTCCACTCTGGAATGGACCAGCCAAAGTCCATTGTGGTCAATCCAAAATATGGGTGAGTTTGCTCAATACATTTGCTGCATTTAATTCAGAATGTTGTTAGATGTGTAAAAACCATATATTCAAAATCATGTGCAAAGATTTTTAAGAACCCTGAATGTGAAATCAAAATGCAAGACCCAAGTTTGCTCAGAGATTGACCAACCAAAGTACATTGTTGTCAATCCAAAATATGGGTGAGTTTGTTCATCAATAAAAACAAATATTTTATTTCCCATGTAGCTAATGCCACATCAGGTTCTGTTTAATAGTGAATGGGGTAAACTTGCTGCACTCGGTTTCAGAAGAAGAAAAAATTAAGGGCATGTGCAAATCGTAAATATATATGAGGAAAGATAATTTGAAGAAAAAAAGGTTGCTAGTGTAGACAGGTGATCTCTTTATTGCTGGTTCCATAACATTGTTTATCTATACAAAGGATCACTTTTGTTGGCCTCTAAAGGCAGGTTTCCTGCTGTAGATAGGTTCCATAACATTGGTTTTCTCTGCAGCTAGGGGATCACTTTTGGTGGTCATTATAGGCAGGTTAGCAGCTGTAGACAGATGGCCCCTAAGACAGGTTCACATAAGCAGACATATTACAGTCAAGTCAAACCTGTGTACAATGACCACTTATAGAAAATAAAAAAGTGTCAATGTAGGCATGTGATTTTTATAGAGACAGTTGCCAGGACCTTGTTTATTTCTGCTTGGAATCACTTTTGTTGGTCATTATAGGCAGGTTGGCTGCTTTAGACAGTTGGCAAATAAGACAAGTTAGACCGCCTATTATTATTCCTCTTGTCTACTTCTAGGTATGTTTACTGGACCGACGCTGGACTGGATGCGCACATTGGCCGAGTGGGTATGGACGGCACGGATAGGACCCGTTACCACGACGACAAGATGGTGACTCCCAATGGCATCACGATCGATTACGCTGCCGACCGTCTCTACTGGTGCGACGCAGCCCTGGACTACATCGCGTGAGTAACCCCGTCAGATATTTTCTTTTCTTGCTGCATGATTAGATGGGCATCTGGGGGTATAGGGACTCCGGCAAAATCCGGCGCAGATCAATCGCCGTGATTGTTAGAATCATTGGCCCGAATTCTCAACTTGTGCCTGGCCTAAAAGACTTAGACTACCGGTAACACTTTGCACCAGCAGACTTATTGTCTTGTCGCTATGGTTCCCGGAGATATTCGAATGGTTTCTTGTCATTCCTTTGAAATCCAGTCATAGTATAAAAGGTCAACAGCAATACAATGTACAGGATGATCCAGGAGGCAATTTGGCTGATGACAGACTATAATATGACTACATTTGAAATGGCCCATTGTCCTGATGTCTATAATCAGAAGTTCAGAACTCAAGGGATTGACTGGATAATGAAAGGAAACAATTAGAATATCTCCGGGGACCATAGCTACAAGACAATAGGTCTGCTGGTGCAAAGTATTCCCGGTAGTCTTTGTCTTTTTAGGCCGGGCTCAAGTTGAGCCACTGATGATAATTCGGGCCATTGGCTCTAACTCATTGGTGTCAATACACTAGAATGACAGAATGACAATATGTTTACATGTGGTTAAGATGCTCCCCAAGGTGTTGTGAAGGTGCATACAAATGTTTGAGTTGTTTTGACCTGTGTCCAAATGACCAATGTAATAACTGTGCACCTACAAGTGTCTTTTGACAGGTGTGCAATTATGATAAATTAAGGTTTACGTCTACTCGATGGACGATGATTTTTGAGAGGATATGTGAGGAGTAAATTAATAATGTTGGTTTTGTGTTTTTTCTTTCATCTCGTTGGTACTCTGACTTGGATAGTATTGGCATAACTATCCTGCCATATGCAGGTGAACAGTTTGCACACTCCTTTGCCCTTTCTCTGTTTAAAGGGGACCACCAGGCAAAGGACAACACATTATTATATGTTTTGGTACCGTTTTGTGATATCAAATAGATACCCAACATTGTGCAAAGGGTTGTGTAATTCATAAACAAAGCAATTAATTTCCACCACTTACGGAACCACTGCTATTTCCTGGTTCCATACGGGCCAAGCATTTGCGAGTACGTCAATAGATTCCCGGATGATTCATTCGCTCTGCACAGTGCGCTCTGGCTCTGCACGCATATAGTCTACTCAATTCAGACCGCATGAACGCATGGTTGAGAATCGTGATGCGTTTTCCAATTATATATTTTTTTCTGAAAACATATTTTTGTGAACTTGTTGAAGGAATGCAATACTAAAGATGGTACCTTTCTATAATAAGAATATTATTTTTGGGTGGTGGTACCCTTTAAGGATTTCATGTATTGGATAAGTTGGTACCATCTGAGGGGTTGGCGAGGATTGGTGAGGAAGGAATTAATTTTGTTTGTATATTTCTTTTTTATTTTTATTTTGCAGGTATTCTGACTTGGATGGCAATGGCATGACCATCCTGCCACCTCCTGGCGAGCAGTTCGCTCACCCGTTTGCTCTCACCATTTTCGAGGATAACGTCTACTGGACGGATTGGTACCATCTGAGGGTCAAGCGGGCGGACAAACTGACCAGCGACAACCACATGGCCTATGTGTCCACCCTGCAGCTCCCCATGGACGTCAAAATATACCACCCTCTCAGACAGGACCAGAGTAAGTCAGCACTCAGCATTGAGATGATGATGATGGTGGTGGTGGTGGTGGTGGTGGTGGTGGTGGTGATGATGATGATGATGATGATGATGATGATGATGATGATGATGATGATGATGATGATGATGATGATGATGATGATGATGATGATGATGATGATGATGATGATGATGATGATGATGATGATGATGATGATGATGATGATGATGATGATGATGATGATGATGATGATGATGATGATGATGATGATGATGATGATGATAATGATGGTGAGGAGGGGGAGATATAAGGAGGACGATAAGAGGAGGAGAATTATAATTGTGATGATGATGGGTGTGATGACGACGATGATGGTGATGATGAAGAGGAGTCTGGAGGAGAATGATAATTGTGATGGTGATGGCGATGATGTTACTGATGATAATTATGGTTTATGATGCAGGATTTTTAAATTTTTTTTAAATTTTGATCAGCACTTGTAAATCCTTGTGGATCGGATAATGGGGGCTGTTCACACCTCTGTCTCATCGCTCCTGGGGGCCAGTCCTCCAGCTGTGCATGCCCCGATAGCTTCATGCTGATGGATGATATGAAGACATGTCAGGCAACCTGCGCCTCCAACCAGTTCAGATGCGAGAACAACGAGAAGTGCATCCCAATCTCTTGGAGATGTGACTCGGAGGCAGACTGTTCAGATGGGTCGGACGAACCAGATGATTGTCGTGAGTGTTATTTTAATTTCATTAGTTGCCATCTTATTGCACCTCACTGTAACTGTAGTTTCACCCATATGTAAAAGGGAGATAAATGTATATATTTTTCATTATTTCTGTATATTCTTTGATTTGATTTGATTTGATTTGATTTGATTTGATTTGATTTGATTTGTAGTTATCGCTGCAATCATTATTGAGTTGTAAAGTGGCAGACAGTAAGTAAAGTTTAGTTATTATATTATGTAACATAATTAAAAAATAGACAGATGCAAAAACATAGTCTTCTCTCACTAACAGTTTCCCAGTTTGTTTTTTGTTTCATGACAACTTCAGGGAATTGAAAATATGTGTTCTTTAATTTGTTGCTGCAGCAATCCGTTACTGCCCAGAGACAACGCCCATCTACTGTTCTTTGTGTTGGAGTTAGCAACTGATCTTACAAGTTGTTGATCATGTCATTCAATGAAGTTTGATAGAATTAAAATGTTTCAATTTCTTTATTTTGTTTCCATCCAGCTTTACGTTACTGCCCAACAAGAACATTCCAGTGTGAAGATAACGCCTGTGTCCCACCTACTGTACTTTGTGATGGAGTCAGCAACTGTCTGGATGGATCGGACGAAGCTAATTGTGGTAAATAAAGCCTTTAGATTCTAAATTGTGTTGATGCTAATACCGAGCATTGAAAAGGGTTTCTAGGAAGTACCACCATCAGTATGTACTTGTAGCTCAATGGTAAGAGCACTGGGAGGTGTTTCACAAAAATCCTAAGTTGAACTTAACTCTAAGTTTGACTTAAAATTTATGGAAAGCCATTTGTAGCCTTGCAATAAAATATATTTGAAAGCAAAAATACAAGTATGTTGGACTTTCCATAAATTATACATCAAGAACATCAAATCCTTATGATAATAGAAAATATAAATGATTTGAATCAACATTGTATGCATTTTAAAAGAAACATTGCAAAATTGATTTAAAGAAACTAACGGCTTTCCATAATGTCTAAGTCCAACATAGAGTTAAGTTCAACTTTGGATCTTTGTGAAACACCCCCCGGGTCTTGTGATTCAGAGGTCTTAGTTGGGTGCCTGGCGAAGCCCAATTTGCATGCTTTGCCCATTTTCTTTGCTCATTCATATTTCATATTGTTCTGATCAGTTTATTCTATGTGTTTGGAAATACCATATGAAGTCAATCATGACAAAGTGCATCTGTCATATTTAAAGCTTAAAGATTCAAATGTATTAACCATTTATATTGAAAAAGAGGGATCATGAAAATTAAGATAGTCATATGTAGCCTGGAAAGCAAAGCTGGTATTAAAAAGAACAAGTATAACAAATTGATAGTGCTGTATTGCGTAAGTTTGAGTGATTTGTCAATCTTGCTCTATGGACTATATTGTTCTATTCTATACTCTCACACTTCATCAGTTAGCAGGACTGGGAGCTCGTACACAGATGTTCTACAGGATTATTATTATTATTACTATTATTGTTTATTCAGCATTTCATACAAAGTACAATGTAAAAATAAACGAATTGAACAGTTAAATTTTAAGTTTTAAAAAGCACCCCTGCATGGTGAGCCTCCCCATGGTGCCTGGCAGGAAAAAAAGGAAATCTTGAATTCCTATGACCCGTAGGTCTTTCCTACCGACTCTATAACTATATAAACATGTTAAGCTGCTGTGAACAACGAATTAGATGGCCTTATTGAGGATTTTTTGTTATAGTGCTTTTACAGTGCTATATTTGAGTTTGATTAATCTCATGCTGGCTGGAATACTTCCCAATGGGTGGAAATGTGCACTTTGTGTGCTGGATTGATTGCAGTATGACTGATGACCCGGGTAATATATCATTGTAAAGTGCTTATCAATCATCAGTGTTGTATCCGAGTCCAGACCATCTGAGTCCGAGTCCGAGTCCAACTTTTTTTTCTTTTTTTTTTTTCATTTTACATTTATTCCTTTTCTTTACCAAAGGCAATTTATCTATCACTCAATCAAATGATTAAAAGGAATCACTTCATACAGACAAACATGCAGTGAAACATTGACCAGCTTCGAGCTGGACTCGGCCCGAGTTATCGAGTCCGCGACCTTCGAGTCAGAGTCCCGAGGCCGGCAATGGCGGCCTCGAGTCATCCAACACTGTCAATCATATAAGGTGCTATATAGATTGAGAATATTATTATTATGATTATCTCAGATCTAACCGTATGCAAAGACTGGGAGTACAGATGTACTACAGGGTTCTGTATCAACAAAGCCCTGGCCTGCAACGGGGTCTCTGACTGTCCAGATGGTTCGGATGAGATCCAGGAAGTTTGTGGTAAGTTGTTGACTTTAACCCGTTCAGGACTGGTCCCTAAAACAGTTGGGCTTTGTCCTATGGAGAATACATGTTGTAGCAAAATCAGTTCGTCCTGACTGGTTAAGATACTCTCCTCCTTCTGGAAGTCCAAATTCAAAAGTTACTAGATTACCGTCTTGTATGAAATAATATACAATTTAAGAGCTTTTCTCTGAAGAAAAGGACTCGAAAATATCTTGAAGTGGAATGATAAATATTGATTTCAGAGCTTGAAATGACAAACGGTTGCTGCAACCATTTAATTAGTTTCGCTCCCGCAGACCTTCTGTAATGATAATGTGAGTAATAAAAAGCTCAAATGAAAATATAGGTGAACAAAATTAACCCATTGACTACGGGAACCGAGCGGGTTGTGTACAAAGTCTATGGAGATTTCAGAATCTCGTAGTAAACGGGTTAAGAAACTTGGTGTATTTTTATTTTGTATACATTGGAACCACTTTCAAAAGGCTATGCCTCCCTTTTGCTTCCAAGCACTTTCGTTTTTGGAACACTTTTTTGTCAAGTGTTGAATAAATCGAGAATTGAATTGAAAAGTATCATTGATTTGTACTCCCTTTTTCTGTTCAGCTGCAAGGACATGCTCAGACGGTTTCTTCCAGTGCGAGTCTGGCTACTGCATCCCATCAACGCTGTACTGTAACCTTGACAACGACTGCGGAGATAACAGTGACGAACCCCTGAGAGAGTGTCGTAAGTACAACATCCAGTTACCGTTGAACCTGCTCTAGCAAATACATAACCTCTTTATAAAGACCACCTTCTCTGTATCGATTGGGTAGTTATTTTTTTATCAAACAAACATATCAAACTTGAAAACTTATTTCCTGGAGAGTGTTGTAAATACGTTATCAAAATACTTCATTAATAGTTGTTGGAAACAGGCTATTTAATGAAAAATTTGATTTCTTTTCTTGAAAAGTTGTGTAGGTAATAAAAAAATAATGTGGACTTTTGCTGTGAAATTACAGGCATAATAGTTTAGCAATTATCTTCTAATTTTGAGTCAACTGTACATCTGCCTTCTAATTCTTTGTTTTCCTTTTTAGTTATTTATGTTATGTTATAAGTTATTCATGAAAGCACTCGTAAATCGTTGATGGAAGGGATGCAAATATATACAAGCTTAAATTACATATAATTGCAAACATTTATTTGCTTAATTTTTATTTTCTAACACAGAGAGCCGCGAATCCTGCCCAGACGGATGGTTTTCGTGTACGTCCAACTATCGCTGCGTCCCACAGTGGCAGGTGTGCGATGGTCAGGATGACTGTAGGGATAACTCTGACGAAGAGCAGCAGTGTGGTAAGAGAAACCTGTCAAGAAGCTGTTTATAGAGGATGTTTCAAATAAAGAGAGAATTCATAGACTTGTAGTGCTTTAAGATGCAGAAATTATCTGTTCTTACAATCGCTGCACCCCCAGTGGCAGGTTTTGATGGATAGGATGACTGTAGGGATAACTCAGACGAAGAGCAGCAGTGTGGTAAGAGAAACTTGTCAAGAAGCCGTTTATAGAGGGTGTTTCAAATAAAGAGAGAATTCATAGAATTGTGGTAATTCAAGTTGCATAAATTATGTGTTCTTACAATTGCTGCATCCTGCAGTGACAGGTGTGTGTAACAGGATGACTGCAGGGATAACTTGGACGAAGAGCAGCAGTGTGGTAAGAGAAACCTGTCAAGAAGCTGTTTATAGAGGGTGTTTTGAATAAAGAGGGAATTCATAGAATTGTGGTTATTTAAGTTGCATAAATTATCTGTTCTTACAATCGCTTCGTCCCCCGGTGGCAGGTGTGTGATGGACAGGATAACTGCAGGGATAACTCGGACGAAGAGCAGCAGTGTCTTAGAAGAAGAATCTGTCAAAAGAGGGCGATAGATAGAAAGATAGATTGTCTGTTAGATCATGCATTACTAATGGCCCTAATAAAAGTGTCAGGCGCTATGTAAATCAAATCTATTTATAACTCGGATCAAGAACAGCAGTGCGGTAGGAGAAGAATCTGTCTATAGAGGGCAATAGAGACAATTTTAGTTACGATGATGGTCAACTAGATTATGCATTATGTCTGTGCATTCGATCTGGTTGTGTGTCTCAATACTGAATTCAGGCGTGGAATACAGACTGATGCAAGACCAAAAATACATTTGGCTGAAACCAAATCGATATCACCCCAAACAACCCCAAATTTGTTGCTTTGGTGTCAGTATTGGTATTGGGGCATTTGAGAGTTCCACGATACAAATACAACTTGTGCAACAGACCCCATATATTACAATGGCTTTCACTATGCATACTCAATGCCCACTTTGCTCACAATTGACAGAATCAGCGACATAAAATGTTTTGGAGTTCCATTTGATATCTAAATATGATTTGTGCAACGGACCCCAGATATTACAATGGCTTTCACTATGCATACTCAATGCCCACTTTGCTCACAATTGACAGAATCAGCGACATGCGATGTTGGAGAGTACCAGTGCACGGATGGAACATGCATCCCTTACCACTGGTTTTGTGACTTTGAGAATGATTGTGGGGACAATTCTGATGAACAGGCTTGCAGTAAGTTATTAATGTGATGATTCCTTCTTTCTTAAAACGCTGGTGGAGATTGGTAGGTGTTTTCTTTCGTTAAAGTGGGGATGGTCTATTCACTTTTTTTTAATGTTGGTATGCGAGTGTTCATGCCTATAAATATGATTGTTATGAATATGAATTATCACTTGTTGAATTGCATAGTAATATAAGTTATTAATTATATAAATGTGTAATTTTTAATAATCCAAGAAGTAATTTTATATGTACAGTAGTTCTCAGTATAATTTAGTTTTTTTTTTTTATGGAAACTCCCGTTTCAGATTGTATTAGACGCTATAGAAAACAAATCTAAAATGTATTATTATCATTATTATTACGGTGGAAAAATTATTCATGACTATTTGCCTATTTATCTTGCCAGCATACAGACAGTGTTCCGAGAATGAGTACCGTTGCCAGGACAACAAATGCATCCCCGCCAGATGGGTGTGTAACCATGACAACGACTGTCGCAACGGGGAAGATGAAATCTTATGCAGTGAGTATTTTACTCATTCTTTTTTTTTTGCAGCATGTCGAAATTATCAGGGTGATATAATATGAATATATGCATAGCTTTCAAGTTAACTACCTTCATTCTACTAGGTAATATACAGTGATTTTTAAAAAAAGTTTTACTTCTATTTTTGATCCTGGATTATGATGTACATGTATCAATATAATCACTTGGATCAAGTACACTCTAGACTAAATACTGATTAGTTTAGAAAGTATTATATTATACCAATATTTCATTGATGTATTGAAATATTTTAGAAGATACCAAACTACTTCAAAGGATATTCAGAAAAGTTTTGTCTGTAGAAGAATCTAGTAGAATCATATGTTTTTTGTTTGTTTTTTTTTGTAGGAGAAGTACCATACCCCTTCCCAAACAGCCAGTTCCCTTGTGCCATAAGCTCATCCATCAACATTGGGTCTACATAGACAAATATCTGTATTTTTCTTTGAAGTATGCACCATGTCATGTTTAATATCCATGAAAGAAGTATTTTATTATATCAATTTTGTTTTCTTCGTTTACCCAGGAGAAGTACTGTGCCTCTTCCAGTACGCTAGCTGCCACAGCGTCAACATTGGGCCTACATGGATGAATATCTGTATTTTTCTTTTAATTTCAATGAAAGAAGTATATTATACCAAATGTTTCTTTTTTTCCCCCAGGAGAAATACCGTGCCCCTTCCCAAACAGCCAGTTCCAGTGCGACAGCGGCCACTGCATCGACCAGGAAGATGTCTGCGATGGAACCAGCCAATGCCAGGACTCCTCGGACGAAGTTGACTGTCGTAAGTTAAAGATTGTCATACGTGGGGATGTAGGGGGCAGTGTTCGATATGCTTCACTGTGGTTCGCAATTTTTTATCTCCTAAAAATAGCTTAGAATTCACTATTTTTCAAGGGTGGATTCAACTGAATTGTAAATTGTAAGACGGAATATCAACATATCAAGGAACTTTTTATTTCATCTGAGTTTTAATTCATTAAAAAAAATTATCATTGTCTTCTAGCGTTTGATGCAGTCCAATGCATAGTGTTCCAGGCTGTATTGGCCTGTTCCCTATCTCTGTGTATAGAGTGCACCTCCCTTTTTGTGTGTTCCTCCATCGGACAGCGACAAATACGGTAGCACTGCATATATATAACACTGAGCGTGTGTGTATTTTGCAATATGTACAAGTTTTTTGCAAGATGGCACAGCGTTTCTGACTAATACATCTGAAATTTCTTTGACCTCTTGCTTACGAGAACCTGGTGTTTTTTCAGAATTTTGAAGGGAACGGGTTAAAGCAATGAATGATAGAAGGATTGAGGAAAAAAAGATGATAAAGAAAGATGACAGAATTACGCATGGAAATTAAGGAGAACATGAGAAAGGATTTTAACAAAAAATGATATGTTGTATAGAAGCCAATGCTAGAATAATTAGCCTCTTAATAATCCCCCAAATGCAACTGTTTTTATAAGTAGAGAACGATTAAAGAACTGTGGAAAGGAAGATAGAAAAGAGAAGATAATGAGACAAATATTATAGAAGCTATTGAAAATAAGTTATGTTTTAAGATGAATGGAAATCATATGGTGACTTTTGTTTATTTGTTTGTTACTTGAAAGCCACCAGACTTCCCAGAAGCCTTTACTACTTTGCCAACAGTTCATGTGTAACAGCACTGAGCGCCTACCTCAAATTCTGTAATGAAACCAAATTATTGAAAAGTTGTGATGAAATGTCAAAGTAAAATTATATGAAAATGATATAATAATTGTTTGTTCCTTTTATTACAGCCACCAGACTTCCAGGTGGCCAGTACTGCTATCCCACCCAATTCACATGCGACGACAAGGTATGTCTCCCTCTAAGTCTGCGATGTGACGGAACACCAGATTGCCCCGATGGTAGCGATGAGACGTTTTCACTTTGCAGTAAGTTAACTGTCAAATTTCCCTTAACTTTATTTTATGTAATGTGATGTTATATAATCTACTCTATTTTTCTGTGCTAGCAGAAAAATGTTGTTTGTTACATGGAAGTCGTTAACGACATCTTTGTTAGGTGATCCACTGAGTTAATACTTAGATATATTATGTAATTGTCAGCTATCTGAAATTTATATAATGTTTTTATGCCTCCGCCCGTCCCGTTCTCGTGATCGCGTTATCTCAAGAACCGATTGACGGATTTTCACCAAACTTAGGTCATGTATGTATCTTGGGGTGCCAATGATCTGATTAGATTTTGGGGTTATGAGGTCAAAGGTCACAGGGCTCATTATATATGCAAAAATAGCTCGTGATCGCGTTATCTCAAGAAGGGATTGACAGATTCTGACCAAACTTGGTACATGTATGTTCCTTGGAGAGCCAATGAACTGATTAGATTTTGGGGTCATGAGGTCAAAGGTCAAAGGTCACAGAGCTCATTATATATGCTAAAATAGCTTGTGATCACGTTATCTCAAGAAGGGATTGACAGATTCTGACCAAACTTGGTACATGTATGTTCCTTGGAGAGCCAATGAACTGATTAGATTTTGGGAGTCATGAGGTCAAAGGTCAAAGGTCACAGGGCTCATTATATGTAAAAAGTAGCTTGAGATTGGTAATCTCAAGAACCGAATATCAGATTTCAATCCAACTTGATACCTGAATGTGTCTTAGGGAACAATTGTAGTCATTAGATTTTGGGGTCATGAGGGCAAAGGTCAAGGTCACTTATAGCTCATAATTGTGATACGTCAAGATCTAAAAGACAGAGTACCATCAAAATTGAGTTGACAGAATTAATTCTGTGTACATGTTGATTTGGGCTTGATATAAATAAATTGCGTAATGGCAGAGGCATCATTTTCGACTGCGCGCAGTCGAAGATCCATCTATTTTTTTTTTTAATTCTTTGTAATGGGTGTTTCAACTTGTCAAGCCACGTAGGCTTTGACTGATACACCCGGTTTCATATGTTTCCACAATTTGTATCATTTTGTTATTACTTTGTTTTACATATTACAGTTGACATTTATATGTACATTGTAACTGTTTATTACTGAACTTGAAATAAAATGCATCAATCAATTAATCAATCAGTCAATCAATCAATCAATATAATATTGGTTTTTATTATACCTTCAATGCATTAGCTTCAATACCATGTGATCCCGTTGAGGGGTGGGTCTGTGTCAAAAGATTCTGATTCTTTAATCCTGTTAGGATGTTTTTATGTTCTTGTTCTGCCCATATTTTGTAGAAATTATATTTTGTCATCTGCTGAGTTAAAATTATATTATTTATCATACCTTCAATATAGCTTCAATACGGTGTGATCCTGCTGAGAGGTGGGTCTGTGACAATTCATTCTGCATTCCACGTAGCGCCCTCTGTGATGGCATTGATACATGCGGAGACGCCAGCGATGAAAACAATCACGACTTCTGTAAGTTATCACAAACCTCTTGATTTATAAACATCTGATAAATTTGCCCTGTTTATGAAAGTTCAGTCTATAGTGTTTGACGTCTGTAAGTAATCACTTGCCACTTTCCATTGAATTAAATCTGAATTTGCCCCATATGAGAGTTGATCGTTGATTCAGTCAATGAGATACAATGATTTACTATGGTTGTAGTTTTGTATCCCTATGTTTATCTATTTTAAAATAAGGACCACCTTATTTGGAAATATGCCAACCCCTTGCCTACAGGAACCTGGCTTCTTATGTACATTTAAATCTGTTAGGATTTAATAAGGAATGGTTCAATATTATTTCTATTGTTTTGTTCGCTTTATTCAGCTATACTGAATTAGGGGGTCAGAAACCGTGCTGAATCATTATTCATGAATTGTATTTTAGATACATACATGTACTAACACCTAATTAGAATTTTTATGCCTCCGCAACGAAGTAGCCGGAGGCATTATGTTTTCGGGTTGTCCGTCCGTCCGTACGTCCGTCCGTACGTACGTCCGTCCGTACGTACGTCCCGTTCTCGTGATCGCGTTATCTCAAGAACCGATTAACGGATTTTCACCAAACTTGGGTCATGTATGTATCTTGGGGGGTCAATGATCTGATTAGATTTTGGGGTCATGAGGTCAAAGGTCAAAGGTCACACAGCTCATTATATATGCAAAAATAGCTCGTGATCGCGTTATCTCAAGAACGGATTGACAGATTCTGACCAAACTTGGTACATGTATGTATCTTGGGGGGCCAATGATCTGATTAGATTTTGGGGTAATGAGGTCAAAGGTCAAAGGTCACAGAGCTCATTATATATGCAAAAATAGCTCGTGATCGCGTTATCTCAAGAACGGATTGACAGATTCTGACCAAACTTGGTACATGTATGTATCTTAGGGGGCCAATGATCTGATTAGATTTTGGGGTCATGAGGTCAAAGGTCAAAGGTCACATAGCTCATTATATATGCAAAAATAGCTCGTGATCGCGTTATCTCAAAAATGGATTGACAGATTCTGACCAAACTTGGTACATGTATGTATCTTGGGGGGTCAATGATCTGATTAGATTTTGGGGTCATGAGGTCAAAGGTCAAAGGTCACATAGCTCATTATATATGCAAAAATAGCTCGTGATCGCGTCATCTCGGATTGACAGATTCTGACCAAACTTGGTACATGTATGTTCCTTGGAGAGCCAATGAACTGATTAGATTTTGGGGGTCATGAGGTCAAAGGTCACAGGGCTCATTATATGTAAAAGTAGCTTGAGATTGGAAATCTCAAGAATTGAATATCAGATTTCAATCCAACTTGATACCTGAATGTATAATAGGGAACAATTGTAGTCATTAGATTTTGGGGTCATGAGGGCAAAGGTCAAGGTCACTTATAGCTCATAATTGTGATACGTCAAGATCTAAAAGACAGAGTACCATCAAAATTGAGTTGACAGAATTAATTCTGTGTACATGTTGATTTGGGCTTGACATAAATAAATTGCATAATGGCGGAGGCATCATTTTCGACTGCACGCAGTCGAAGATCCATCTAGTTTTAAATATTATTTATGTTATTTTATATATCAAAATTATGAATCAAATTCTGGAAAAATGTACTTGTGTAAGTTTTGATATTGAATTGAATTTCACATTTATTGGTAAATTTGGCATTAAAAACATTACAAAGGAATATACAAAATATAAAACAAAGTGTATAGGGGTCACATCTAGGTAAGCCAAAGGCTTGAGGAGGCAGAGTGACCCCTGGTAAAAACAGAAAAATATAATAATACATCTGATTACAAAATATAATATATAAGTTTAAAACTTCGACTGGATGAGTGAGAATATACATGAACTTTATGTTATTTTGTTTTACTTGTTCAGGTGAAGTGCTGAGACAGTGCAGTGAGACCGAGTACAAGTGTCAGAACGGCCAGTGCATCTCCCCTGAGCTTGTGTGTGACAGGCAAGATGACTGCGGGGACCAGTCAGATGAATATGGCTGCTGTAAGTTTCTCTTCTTTTCAGGTTATTTTTAATAGCAAGCATTGAAAAGATTGTCTATTTTGAACCAATTTTCATCTTCTAGTTTTTAAAGATAATTTGCCTTTTCTTGAATGATATGTTGTATCCCAAAGTTTTTCTGTATTTTTATATCTTTATCAAATTCTTAATTTCTCAATATTTAGACAAATTGCATCATATAATAATCATTTTCTGTTAACAGATGCAACTGGGAGCTGTGCTGATAACAATGGCGGTTGCCAAGTGGATTGTATAGATCTAACGCTGGGTTATTACTGCTCATGTGGAGATGGTCTTCAGCTAGCCGAAGACAGACAAAGTTGTGAAGGTAATAGATTGATCATGGATTATTTTTGTTTACATTAAAAAAATAATAATAACACATTTGTGTAAACTTATGTAGCCATATAAATTGAATATTAAGCAAATTGTTAATCACTTATATTGAAAGAGGTGCAGATGGGCAACCAAAAAATCAATCAGAAAAAATCAAACACGAAAAAGGACAACTATTTATAACCATACAATGAGTTGAATTAAGAAATGCTGTTTGTATTTATCAATTTCTTGCTGATTTTGACGAATGCTGAGACAACCAGTGCATGCATGTGTGTATATACTAATGCCAGAGGGTCATACCGGTGCACCTATGCAATCATGAAATCGATCAACAAATCTAATTTGAAAAAGTACAATATGTGCTTCCACTTAAAATGAATTAATTGTTTTTAAATGCATGTTTGTATTGATTTATTTCTCACTGATATTGATGAACGCTTTATAAGCTGTGCATGCAGGTGTGTACTATCACCTGAGGGTTGTACCAGTGCACCTATGCAACCATGAAATAAATCAAGTTCACACTTGAAAATACATTAGGTATTTATTACCGTCTTACAACAAATTTAATTTTTAAATATTGTTTATATTGATCTATTTCTCGCACTTATTGATGAATGCCTAGATAACCCGTGTATGCAGGTCTGTACCGATACCAGGATGCACCTATGCAACTTGAGCAATCAGCCAGAAAATTACAACTTGAAATAGTACATTAGTTATTTAACAAACATCTCTCGAAGAATTGACATAATATAAACTGTTTTTATTGGTCTATTTCTGGCAGATATCAATGAGTGCCTAGATAACCCGTGTATGCAAGTCTGTACCAATACCAGGGGGTCATACCGATGTACCTGCGCCGAGGGCTATGTGGACGACGGACCAGATATGCGGGGAATCAACTGCAAGGCAGAAGGTAGGCTATAATTAATGCTGTTGGGTAAGAGCGAGTAGTGGCGTTAAATACATTTTGGGCTAAATTAAGTCGGCATATCATCTGGTATAGGTGGGAGCATCCCTCTATGTGATGCAAATTTTTGAGATAATAATTATGTTCGACACCAACAATGACTACAGGCTGCACAGGCCCTTGCCTTCCTTATTTAAATGCTTCATTGCTAGTCAGAAGTTATGTTAACAAAAATGAAAACTGCACTTCATCTGATAATACTGGAATTATAGAAATGTGGGTAATATTATAAGTGGGGTAATGAAAATATAAGATATACTTCTATCCCAAATGTAACACATCATTTTGACACTCCCAAGAACCACGCTGTACATTTGAAGAAGAAAAAAGTGCCTCGAGACCACATTTAGTACAATAATGTATAATTTAAACATCAAAACTATCATTTGTTTCTATACATCAGGGCAGAGGCCAAAGTTTTTCTTCGGTGAGGACGACGAGATCCGATACTACGATGAGAACTTTGAGAGTTATGGTATCGTACTGACAACATCGGGCAACATACAGTCCCTGGACTACAACTTTGATCAAGGTATTTACACCAAAATGACAATGTTAAATGTTACTGGATATAGCAAAACTCGCACTTGTCGGTAATTCATGTTTTGAAGTAATCTGCAGTTTTAGTTCATATAATATATGTAAAAGACTTATGTTCGTAAAATGAAAACAATCATATCCTTTCAAAAAATTGTCCGATGTTTTACAAGAAAGCATCTTATGAAAGCTGATGATGAGGTCTTTATCATGGCTTGAAAATCTAGATTTTGATTTTTTCCGACAAGTGTACAGTTTTGTTATATATACAGTCACAAATCATCAAAAAAATGTAATGTTCAAGTTCTGTTTTGCGTTTCATGTTTTTGAATGTATTCATCCATCATTTCGAAATATTATCAGTACAAGAGATACATTGAGATCTAGCTGTGGATTTATACTAATAAATACTCTTTGTTTGTTAAATTTTACTTCAATAAATTATGCTCTGGTGTGTTGTTATATCCTGCGATGTTAAAACTTTTTTCCTTAGTCTTGCATATTACCCTGGAAAAGCAGAAGTAAAATTTATGTCTACTTCGATCTCTTCCCGAGGCAATATCAATTTCTTCCGTTCATACGCTGGATAGACCATGGCATCCTGTCCCTGATGCTTGTGTATATTCCTGGGGATGATATACAGTGCCAAAGAAGACCAAATGTCTCTACTAAGGTGTAAAGACCACATTCATATCACTTATGACTAGAATTTTAGAATTACGTTTACATAAGTCTGTTATCTTGTCCTATTTACAGCAGTAGTACACTTTATAGATCCTGCTATCCCAGCCCTAATGCTTGCATTCATTCCTGGGGATGACAAAATGGTTGAAGAAGATCATCTGACTCTCCTAGAGATAAAACAAAAAAACAGTTTTATCACTTTTAATTGATAGTTAATGATTTTTTTTTTGGTATGATTTTGCTATCTTTTCCATTTACAGCGGTAGTACACTGGATAGATCCTGCTATCCCAGCCCTAATGCGTGCATACATCCCCGGGGACGATGAGACTGCGAAAGAAGACCAGCTACCAATACCAGAGCTCTACAGACCACAGGACCTGGCTGTCGACTGGTTTGGACGGTAAGATTTCTAATCTGTTACACATATTTTTTTCTTTGCATATTACGTACTACTTGTTGATCTCACCCTGTTGAAATATCCTTCGGGAATCCCACAGTCTTGGTGGTCGATCATTAAACTTAAAATTTGCCCCTTTGTATTGGAAAGTTTTTGACTTTTTAAACATTTAAAACTAAGTTAAAACGTATCTCTTTGGTAAAGTTTTAATGAGATGTAGAGTATTTTCCTTTTTTGGGGGGAGCATTCCAGCCAGGCACCTCGTAGGTGCACAAATATCTTTTAGTCATATCAAACATTATAATTTTTTTTTCTTTTTCATTATGTTTTTTCCCGGACCGATCTAGGGAATGCAGAGGAAGAAGCGGTATGGTCATGTGTTATTACACAAATTATTTCCCTGTTTTGTTGGATTATTGTATTCCAGATTCATTGTAAGTGATCAAGCATTTCAGTTTCACCCTTGTTTTATTTGCAATTTTTTTTCCCGCAGGAATTTGTATTGGACCGATCTAGGGAACGCAGAGGAAGAGAGCGACTCGGCTGCCAGGAAGAAGAGGGATGGCATCCATATGCCATCCATCTTCAGGGACAAGCATTTCTGTTTTATCCATATCCATTTCATTTTTATTTTTCTTCCAACAGGAATTTATATTGGACTAATCTAGAGAACAAAGTAGAAGAGAGTGACTAGGAAGAAAATCACTAAGGACCCTACTGTCCTTAGGGGTGGGTGTCCTTAGGGGCTAACCATCCTTACTCTCTATGACCCACCTCCAGTTAAAACTTTTATGAAGTATTCAGGAGGATTAATCTACCCAGTACCAAGTACCAAGAAGCGTGATGGTCATGTATTATTTAAAATTATTTTCCTGTTTCGTAGGATTATTGTACCAGATTTGTTGTAAGTGATCAAGCATTTCAATTTCACCCTTGTTTTCATTGCTATTTTTGTTCCTCGCAGGAATTTGTATTGGACCGATTTAGGGAACGCAGAGGAAGAGAGCGACTTGGTTGCCAGGAAGAAGCGGGATGGCATCCACACTCCGTCCATCTCCACGGCCAAGCACGATGGACGATACCAACGCACCCTGGTGTCGGACGACATCGAATCTCCCTCCGCCATCGTTGTGAATCCAGGAAGAGGGTATGGATGAAACAGTTTTTTGTCCATTAAAGGGGGATATCGAATTGTGATCATGATGGATCGAATCACCACATCCCACATTATATTAATATCTGAATTAAATTACATTTATTTGCAAAGGGTTATACCTTGCAAGTGAAAACTATCACTGAATTCATGGGATTTTTAGGTTTGGAAACTATTTTCAGGCCTTTACATGCATTAACATGCATACAAATTGATTGATGTGTCATTTATGTAGACATGAGCAAAATGTATGACTGTGGCATTATTCGTTTATACATGCATTTATGTATCCCAAAATAACTGATAACATCGACATACATGTATTTCTTATGTTTTCTAATAAAATCTCATCAAGTATATTTCAAATTAAATTTGCAGTGTCTTCTACTGGTCGGATATTGGGTCGATGCCGAAGATCGAGATGGTCTGGATGAATGGAGGTGGCCGTCAGGTTCTCGTCAACACATCCATCGAGATGCCAACCGGCCTAGCGATTGATTTCTCTAACGATGGCCGGGTTTATTGGTGTGATCAGGTTCTCAACATGATTCAATCAATGAACTGGGACGGGAGTAACCGCCAGCTACTCAGATCAGCTTCCAGTGAGTAGAAAACTTGAAATTAGTCATTTCGTTATTAGAAATAAAATAATAATGATTTTATATAGTGCATATTCCATCTCAAATGTTCAAATGCGTGAAAATATAATTGGAACATGTGTTTCTCTTTCCTCCTTTCCTTATTAAAGGGTATTTTCGTTCTTGAAATATATTTAAATTTCAGGAGAAGGGGCTGAATATGAAAACAATTAT
The DNA here is from genome assembly GCA_037951105.1 of Echinarachnius parma. Classification (NCBI taxonomy): domain Eukaryota; kingdom Metazoa; phylum Echinodermata; class Echinoidea; order Clypeasteroida; family Echinarachniidae; genus Echinarachnius; species Echinarachnius parma. The sequence goes on from JBAMJV010004101.1 coordinate 49,894, forward strand.
TTGAAATTTAATCTTAATTGGTAAGGTTATAATTAGTTTATTACCATTCAATACAAATTTGAATATTAGATACATATCAAAAAGCACGAGCCAGCATATTTTTTCAAAATACATTATTTTCATATTTTTTACAATGTCCATTGCTTTTGTTATTATTTTGTAGCTTTAATGCGACCACGGCAAATCGAGGTATTTGAGAACTACATTTACTTCACAACGGCGGCGCTCGGGGCTTCAGGGGAGATTCGACAGCTGGACAAACTGGGGCGAGGAGTATCCGTTACCAAGTTACCAAACATCAACGAACCCAGGGGACTCCGACTGTTCCACCAGCAGAGATACTATGTAGATGGTGAGAGAGATAAGAAGATATTTATAAAGACACAAAATACATGAAAGGGTCTTATGTTAAGACCCACTTAACTGTCACGTGACTGTGAATGATCTACGGGCATACAAATGGTGTTTGTTCCAATCACAAAGTACAGTTAAGATGTTCTGAACATAAGACCCTTTCATGAAATGGGCCCCTGATTAGGTTCCGCTGATTAGCAAGCACCAATGGCCATATCTTTAGAAATTAGCCAATATGATTTCTACTTTTTACTCGTCTACAATTAAGCGGCACTTCATAGTATTAAAACGTGGTTTACATAAACCGCCTTTGTAAATTCCAGCCTAAATGAATGAAGAAAAATGCTGCTGAAAATTGCTTATCTCCTAGTGTAATATGATGTGAGACAAATGAGGGCCGTAGCTTTTGATCCCGCCAGAATCTTTGTCAGAGGCTAGAATACCAAGAATGGCATGACCAGTGGCGTAGCATGGTCAGACTGATGGGGGGGGGGGCACACATTATGTGTTTCTTTGTTTTTTTTTCAAAAAATGTCTTCTTATGTTTCCTATTGTTTTTTTTCTTCAAATTATTGGGGGCGCATGATGTACTCATCATAACTCTTTAAATTATATTATTTTCCCTTGATTTTTGTTCCTTGCAGTTGCCGACCCCTGTGCAGGGAACCCCTGCAGTCACCTGTGTCTGATCATCCCACTACTCGAGGGGTCCAGAAGAACCAAAGGATACGCATGTGCTTGCCCTGATGGCGATGACTTCCAACCGGGAAGTGAAACAAGATGTCAAAGTGGTAAGGATTGAAGGAATTCCTAATTTGTATCGCAATCACTTTGTAAGGTAAAGACATTTTATATTAAGCTAAAGATGGTTATGAATTCTAACTGTGAAGTGATACAAAATGTCAAATTGGTAAGGGTCATAGGAATTCCTATTTTGAATTACAATCACTACGTAATCTAAGGACATTTCATATCAATTTGAATTAAACAATACAACGCACTAGTATCATTAGTATTCTGTATTTCTAAACGTAATGTTGTTATTGTTAAATACAAAACATGAAATGAATCATTTAACATTACAAAAAAGGGTTGAAAAAGGTGTCCATTGTCCCATTTTGTTAACGCTACTGTAAACAAAATTTGTGATAAGAAGATTATGAACTCATCTATCTATGTCACATTTACTATCCTTGATAATTTGGTAGTTTTGTTAGGCTCAGTTCATATTCATGTGTATTTTTATTGTAAATCTTCTTACAGACACGGAACCTGCTCGTGCCCTTCCTGACCCTGTGCCAAACTGCCCTTGTCTGAATGGAGGCTCTTGTCTACCGGATGGGTCATGCGAGTAAGTGAAATTATGCTAGAGTTGGAGTTAAGAGGCACTGTCAGGGTCTGAGTAAGAGTATGAGATAGTGTTGGATTAGAGTCAGGATTAGAGTTAGGTTAGGATTTAGGCCCTGTGGACAAGCTGCCCTTGTCTCAATGGAGGCTCTTGTCTACCTGATGGGTCATGTGAGTATACGTGGCATTATATACGATTATAAGTTAGAGCTGGAGTTAACAGTTTGAGATGATGTTGGATTGGAGTCAGAATTAGAGTTAGATCCTGTGCCAAACTGCCCTTGTCTAAATGGAGGCACTTGTCTTCCTGATGGGTCATGTTGGAGTTGGAGTTTAAGAGTTAGAGTCAGGGTCTGAGTAAGAGTTTGAGATAGGGTTGGATTAGAATATTAAAGGATTAGAGTTAGGTTTAGAGTTGGACCCTGTGCCAAACTGCCCTTGTCTAAATGGAGGCACTTGTTCACATGATGGGTGAAGTGAGAAAGTGACATTATTTGAAATTATGGGTTAGAGCTGGAGTCTGAGTTAGAGTTTGAGATAATGTTGGATTGGAGTCAGAATTAGAGTTAGATCCTGTGCCAAACTGCCCTTGTCTGAATGGAGGCACTTGTCTTCCTGATGGGTCATGCGAGTCAGGGAAATTATGATTAAAAGAAGGCAAAGAAAATGGGATTCCAACGGGATTCGAACCCGAGACCTCCGGATTGCTAGACCGGTGCTCTACCGACTGAGCTATAGAAAACCCTAGACGGTGCTTGTCCCTGAAATCCCTTAATTCTCATTTCCATAATGGTCAGAAGCTATTATAACCTGACATAAACCCAAAGGAAACAAATCAACTTGGGGATATATGCGAGGGATCACCGAAGTGATACAGCTTTTTGTAATAATTAATTCAAACATATAGGGAAACTGACCAGAAATATATTGTGATTAAAAGAAGGCAAAGAAAATGGGATTCCAACGGGATTCGAACCCGGGAAAATTATGTTAGCGTTGGAGTTAAGAGTCAGAGTTAGAGTCAGGGTCTGAGTAAGAGTTTGAGATAGGATTGGATTAGAATATTAAAGGATTATAGTTAGGTTTAGAGTTGGATCCTGTGCCAAACTGCCCTTGTCTGAATGGAGGCACTTGTCTACCTGATGGGTCAAGTGAGTAAGTGACATTATTTGAAATTATGGGTTAGAGCTGGAGTCTCAGTTAGAGTTTGAGATAATGTTGGATTGGAGTCAGAATTAGAGTTAGATCCTGTGCCAAACTGCCCTTGTCTGAATGGAGGCACTTGTCTTCCTGATGGGTCATGCGAGTCAGGGAAATTATGTTGGAGTTAAGAGTCAGGGTTAGAGTTAGGATTAGAGTTAGATTAAGAGTTAGGCCCTGTGGACAAGCTGCCCTTGTCTCAATGGGGGCTCTTGTCTACCTGATAGGTCATGCAAGTAAGTGGCATTATATACAGTTATGAGTTAGAGCTGGAGGAGTCTGAGTTAGAGTATGAGGTTAGAGTGTTGGATTAGAGTCAGATGCCAAACTGCCCTTGTCTGAATGGAGGCATGTGTCTACGTGATGGGTCAAGCGAGTAAGTGACATTATTTGGGATTCTGCTGAGTTAGTCGGATATAACAGACTGTCCCTGTCTTAATGGAGGCACTTATCTGCTTGACGAGTTGTGCAATTAAGTGGGATTATTTAATATAAGGAGTCCAAGTTAAAGTTTGAGTTGGTGTCGAATTAGATTCAGAGTTAGAGTAAGACCTTGTGCCAAACTGCCCTTGTCTAAATGAGTTAGAGTCTGAGTAAGAGTTGGATATATGAGAATGTCCCTGTCTTAATGGAGGCACTTGTCTGCAGACGAGTTGTGCAAGTATGTGGGATTATTTAAGATTAGGTGTCTGAGTTAAAGTTTGAGATAGTATCGAATTAGATTCAGAGTTATAGTTAGATTGTATGCCAAACTGCCCTTGTCTGAATGGAGGCACTTGTCTACCTGATGGGTCATGTGAGTAAGTGGCATTATATAAAACTATGAGTTAGAGTTTGAGAAAGTGTCGAATTAGATTCAGAGTTAAAGTTATATCCTTTGCCAAACTGTCCTTGTCTAAATGGAGGCACCTGTCTACCTGATGGGTCATTCAAGTAAGTGACATTATTTAAGATAAGTTAAAAGCCGAGTAAGAGATTTAATAAGAGTTAGATTTGTAGTAAGAGTTATTGTGAGTTAGATAGAGTTGGAGTTGGGAGTTAAGTCTGAGTTGAATTATGAGATAGTGTCAGATTAGATCCTGTGACATACTACCCTTGCCCCTGTCTAAATAGAGGGTCTAATCTTCTCTTTGCTCATTGAAATATAGACAAACCTGTCTATTAACAATCACCAAAGGGCTGCACAATGTGTGTACAGTTAGTTTCCATAATTATTTCAGTTACATTTTTAGACTACATCGAATGTAATCAAGAATATTGTTTAATACAAGTCACTTTTTGTTACTTATAAGTAACCTTTGCTGCAGTCAGAGACAGATGCTAAACTAAGAAGTTAAATAAGGATGGAGAGCTTGAGTTAAGAGGGAGATTTGTAGTGTTTGTCTTGCACTAACCCTGCTTCAGTGAAGGAACTTATCTGTGATACAGTGCCTACCTTAATATTGTTGCCAAAGTGTTGGATTTCGGATTTTGAGTACAAATTCAGGAGTAAGAGGTAAAGCGTATCAATTTGTGTGAAGTTAGCATTCTATACTGCCCTTCTCTGCATGAAGGGACTTGTTTATTCTTTTGATATTTTTTAAATATTTGTAACAATTTGCTTTGATCTTTGTAGGTGTGTTGGTGACTGGACAGGGGAGAACTGCGGAGCTCAGCAACAGAAATCTGCTCTGAGTGAGTCATTGATACGTACTAATAACTGCAGAGGGGAAAAAATACTACTTGTACTTATTTGTATGATTTCCTTTCATGCAGGTATTTTTTAACAAGTTTTACAAGTAAAATTTGACCAATTATTTTCTTACTATTAGTTATCCATCAATATTTGTATATTATGCAATATCTGCAATTACTTTTAATCGTCTTCATGAGGCTACTTTATGAGATATATAATGTGTCTCCAGACAGTACGTGTTAACATTGTTTTCCCTGTGGTAAATTTAATAGTAATTATTGTTAAATAAAATTGAATTAATTTAAACTGGTCAAAGGTAATTTTACATGGAATTCAAACATACGAAAACAGTTGCAAACAATATCTCAAAATGTACTAATGATACTCAAGTGTCTGCTTTTTCATCTTCTTCATTTTGCTAGATGCTGGGGCTACCGCAGGAATAGCAGTTGGAGCTGCCGTGGTCGTTTTGCTCGTAGCCATCGTTATATTCGTCCTTATTAGAAGACGAACAGGGTGAGAACAAATGTATTAAATTGATACCTGTAAAGTGTCAGATATTGCACAAAATTGAAAGATTTGTGAAAGTTTGAAAGAAAACGAATACTGTTTACCTAGTGAAAAAAACGAATATCGAGTTCATATTTTATCACCGAATACTGATGGCCTGCCGTAGATTTGTCGCAGTAACAATCATCCGTTTGATCTTGACGATATCCGCACCCGTGTATACAGACGGTACGGAATTCATGGAATTTGCGCGCGCTCGGCTCAAATGTCTGTTCAGGAAGGTTTCCCACGCACGCTGGCCGGACGTGTTCAGCTACGGCAATTGTACTTTTTATCAAAAGCATTAGCAACGCTTTTGAAATAATGATTTTCAATGATAAATATCTTCATACTAAAGGGACATTTGAAAAAATCTAACCCTATTTTATTCTTCTCTTACCATAAGCTAAACAACACGGCAGAAGAGAAACAAAGAAGCTCCAAGTATTTTTCGTGGAGTTAGACACTTTACAGGCGTCACTTTAATATATGTAATATATTTTGTTTATATCTGTACCTATTTAAGAAATGTACAGTCAAACCGTACTTCAACAAACTGTCTGTAGAAGAAAACCTGCCTTTCTTGGCCACCAAAAGTGATCGGCAGAAGAGAAAAATCAATCTCATAGAACATTTTTTGTTAGTTTGAAGTACAGTAGCTGTGAACATATTATTTGAAAATGTTGTAGTGTTCTTCTAACATTAATTCAGTTGAATGATGTCATTACAGCCCTTATTGTGTTTAAAGAGCACATTCCTGAACAAAACACAGATTAATCTTCAAATACATAATGTGGTGACTTTATTTGTTCAGTGCTTTTTGGCCAATTCTGTTCATATAAAACCTGCACTTCATTGACAATATGACAAAATTGTATCATTCATAGTTTATAGTTACGTTTCTCTTTCATTACTATCATCCAAATTTGTATTTGCTGTATTACTCTACAACAAAATGTTGTCCATATCATTACAGTCCATGTTTATTTCATTTCTTATCAGAATTGTGAAGACGCCAAAGAATGAAGGTCATGTGACGTACCGTACTGGAACCAATGTAGAACTTCCATTCGGAGGCCATGTAAGTAACAAGGAGATTTAATACTCTATTTTGTTCTTTGTAAATCATACATAAGTCAACATTATGGATATAAAGACATGTCCTCCCAACCTTACATGTTCAATTTACTAAAAATGATAACTTGATATTAACTTTGAAAAATTGTCCATTAGTTGAGTAATTAATAAATCATTCAAATTGATCAACAGTATGGTGGCATTACTGATATTGGCTTGTTGTAGCGTGTGATTTTATTTTATGTGATATTATGGGATTAAATAATGTAAAGATGTTATCAAACATATGGTTGCAAGTCTTTATTGTCATATATGATTACACCTGCAGCAATTGTTAGTGTGATGTGCATGTGCAATTCCGCTTACATCTGGCAGACATGTGTAATTAATCCATTTCAAATCATTTCAATTCAAATCAATTCAGTTCAATTCATTTAACAATTCTGTTTGATTCACTATTAAGATCTTACCCATAATTTGAATTTCATTTGCTATACATCTAGGACCTCACTGATCAGGGTGCGTTTGAGAACCCCATCTACACCCATGCCAACAGCGAGGAGAACATCTACATGAACGACGACGAGTTCGAGAGTAACGGGACGTACGAGACGAGGATCCGAAAAACGCGCATGCCCCGGGACGACGAGGACGCAAACATGCTCCCGGAGAAGATGGGGCCGCCAGAGGGGGGTATCGACGCCTCCCAGATTCCCCCGCCCCCCGACGAGCTTCCCCCTCCCCCGCCGGAGCTGATGATGGCAGGGGATGGGGGCGGGGGTGTGCAGATGAGGGTGATGGTGCCCCTCCCCGATATGGACCTGAACTCCCCGCCCCAGTCGCCCACGTACACGCCGGTTGAAGACAACGGCACGCTGCGTAAGAGTAAAGGTGATAGGAGGAGCTTGGTGTTGCGTGACGATGGTGATGATGAATAGAATGGTGTTTATATATTGTGTTGCACGCACACCTCCCCATAAGGGGTATGTAATGCAAATAAGGTAACAATTATTTTACGGCGCAGTAAAAACATACAGGTGCACGCCAGTTGAAGACAACGGCACGCTGCGTGAAGGCAGTGGTGATATAAATTGATTTTGGTTACCAAGGTAGATTCACCAATGGAGACCAAGATGAGAGCAGGTTTAATGGTATTAGGGGATATGTTCTTTGAAAGCAGTATATGATGACACACGCGGTACCCCGGGGTACCGTTGTACCCCGGGGTACCGCGTTGTGTAGCGCCATCTTGTGTCCACTCGAAGCACAACCGTATTGCGTTGTGTAGGCAGTGCAGCGCGCGATTGTATGCACACTATACCCTGGTACAGCCCTAAAAATTTTTTTTTAAATTAAACAAAATGGCGAATATTCGTTTGGTACCCCGGGGTACCATTTATGTCATCATATGATAATGACAAAATGAATATACCGTCTTTGATGGAGATCTTCCCTCGTATCTTATACGTTCAAGATAAATACTAATTAGTAATATCATAACATCATTTAGAGAAGTTATCTAGAATCAATAGACTTGCTCACCTAAAAAATAGGCAAGCTAATACAGATAAGCCATATGTCCGGAATGGTGCTTAAAATATTGTACATCTGGAGCTAATAAAGATTGAAACATTATATGCTTGTTAAATTCCTCTAAATTGTTTGTATCAAAGAAAATGTTTCCAAAGTTTCCAAATAATCTATGTATGTATAATTCACTAAATATCAGTTTATAATTGATTTAGTTTAGTTAAGTATTCCTTATGTGACTTACAGAGTTTCTTTGAAATATGAACACATTTATGTTTATTAACGTTACAATTTTCTGTTATACTCTCAAAATCTTCAATGTTCTTGAAATCATGTGTGCTTCTAAAAAATAATCTTCCAAAGTCAACCAACACCTTGAATTTTTACTTGGCATAATCCAAAGGTCATTCAGAACCCTTAACATCAATTGTTAATGACACATTTTTGATATAATATTTATTCATTGAGAAAATCAGTACATGTACATGTTTGTATATAATTGTCTGTCGTCAAAATCTCTATTATGGTTAATAATGGTTCAGTATTACATGTTTATTTCAAAACGTTTATTTGCATTTGCTATCATTGATGTCTTTCAGAAAGGGATGTGTTTTCTAATACCCCAAAAGACTATACATATGTATACATATGTCTCATTGCTACAGCCCATTAAATATGAGTTTTGAAGGGGTACTGTCGTGAATTTGTATTAAAAAAATCAATTATCCATGCAATGTTCGTACCAAAGAATCGGGTGTATGTATATAAATGCAAAATTGAGTCAAATTGTTGACAATTGGAACATACATAATCATTGTAATAATAGGATGATTTATATTTACACACATCATATTAAACTTAGAAGTTTTTGTGGGATTTATCAATCACTTTTGTGCTGTAAAGTTGTTGAAAAAAATGTATTTAGAAATTGGGAGATAAGAAAATGGTAAAAGGGCATTTAATTGTACATGTGGTAACTAGAAATATATGTCTGTAAAAATACGAGTTATTTGTTTCTCTATGCAGATGTGATTTGGGTTTCATGTGGTTTGGTTGGTATTTGTCTTGTATTTTTATATATAAACATATATATGTACTTTGAATGTTGATTAGAAAAATAATTAATTATAAATCATACTTTTGTACCGAGGCAATTTGCCATATATTTATGTGTTGTATACAAACTATTTTCCACAGAATAGAAATAAAGACATATTTACGTCAAAATATTGCCTCCATTTTTAATCTTTGTATTGATGAAACGATATGTTTTTGTACTGTTCAGTACCAATTACGGTTTGGGTCAAATTTCTCCACTAAGATTTACCGATTATTTCTAGTCAGATCTACAGAAAAAGACTTTCATCCATCAAAAATAAACACAAGTTTACAGTATTTCCTTTCATTTTTTCATTTATATTTTTAAACATAGTAAACATGATTTATAGTGATTATGGTGATTGTAATGCCACCATCACATTTTTCAAATATGTTCATTCTTATAAACATACTAATTTGCACTACTATTAGAGAATTTCTAGTCAATTCATTAATTACACATACATGTATACTCATATTATAAACAAGAGCTTTCCCTCATATGACTATGACTGAGTTTGACTGCTATAAATAATTATTTTTTGATTTTCATGCAAATGAATGAGCTACATTTATAACCTTAATTCCTACATGTAAACGTGTGCTCTTTTCTAAAAAATTTGCCTAAATTTGCACACACAAAAACACAGCAAGAGTATGAAAGTATCTAAAATCAATAATTTATTGATTAATGCTGATGCTAATTTCAAAAAAATTCTTGTGCGATTTCATGAGCATGATATACAGTGATAATTATAGGAATTTCACACACTCCAAGATCATCATTTCATTAGAAAAACAATCAAAATTGAATCAGCCTAGCAAAGCTGTACTCGATTAATTGCAAAATTAAGGACTTTTTCTATTTAAAATAAAGGGGCTCACTAATTTGAATAGAAATGAGGTCATAACTGATAATTGCATGTAAATCTAGTTGACATCCGATAAGTCCTTACTCAAAACAAAATCATTTGTATGAGTAGTCACACTAAATTTCACTGAATATATGTTGGTCACATTCTTCATTTTTCTTCTTCAATTTAAAATAAACCTTTGACACACTTGTACTAGTACACACACACTAAGTTAAAGTCTCATGCCGTGAAGTAATGCAAACACCAACCATTTGATTGGTTTGACACTAGTACACGAGGTGTATTTCATATGTTTGACTATTAGGAAAACGCTTATATGATCATTCTTTCTTTCATGGTACATGTAGATGCATGTACATTATTACTATTGTATTATTTTGTATCACACAAAAACATTTTTAGAAATGAGTAACGATGGAATAGGTTTATTGAAAATTGATAAGAAATACAAGCTTCAAATATAATTATTAATATGATGATTTCATTCGCTTCTGATTCCCTGGACTCATCGCTATCCTTTAATTGTATGTAGTTCTTTACACTACTCAATGTCTAAATCAAAGTTAACTTCTATCACTGCTATACAAACTACATTACTTGTAATTCACTTTTAATCCCAATACCCGATTGCATCTACTGTGCAGGTATTTCGACATCATTAATGGTAAATGCACCATTTTGATGCTTAAAAACCTGTGCAACATCAAAACTGCGAAATATCTCTAGATGTTTATCAAAGTAGTTTAGAACCCTCTGGTTCTTGATACAGTACATTAATTTGTTCAGGTATCATAATTATAAAAATAACTTACCTTTAGATCTTGCATAATTTTCAAATACAATTTTATACATATATTTGATAGATAAAATCATCACACATACAATATGCAAAATAATTATACACATATGTGATAGATAAAATCATCACACATACAATATGCAAAATAATTATACACATATGTGATAGATAAAATCATCACACATACAATATGCAAAATAATCAATTCAAAATACGATGATTAATATTTAGTACTTGCTTCCAAGCATGTGTCAATATGAGGAGAAAATTAAAAAAAATCAAAACAAATTGAGCACAAATTATTAACTAGCATTATGATTTCAGGGCAAATGATATATACACTATAAAAGGCAATCACATATCCATGCAAGCCAAACCACATAAGGAACAAAAAAAATAAGCATAAAAGCATTCTATATGGCACTATGTGTTTCACATAAACAACTACAACCACAAGAGATGACTTGTAAATTGTACAAGAACTTTTGACATTTGATAGGGCCAATGACAAACAGGTAAATTTGCAACTTAAAATAGGCAATTTCTATCAAGTTAACACATACTGTAGATACTTCTATATTTATTGTACGCACTGGCGTAGATCTGTAATTGATACCCATTGTTCAGGGGGGATGATCTATTCATTCATCCCCCGCTGAACAATAGGTAAGGATCTGCACCAGTGATTGTACGAAAAAGAGTTAAGGCGGGACAACACGACAAACACACTAGTAACAGGATACAAGGCTCCTCACAATTAAAGGGATCTATTATTAATAACATTGTCAAAATCCTCAAAACTTGGAACTCTAGTGGTTCTCACATACCTCATTGTATTTGTATTACCAATAGAAGCATTACGGTTTTCCAAATTTCTCTTCCGTTATAAAGATATGTACATGTAATGTTCAGATTTATAATTATCTAGTGGATAATTATAAGTGTGTAAAAGTCAGTGCAATGAGTATGCGAATATCACTTTGAATTTGTGCTCACTACTCGGTCATATGACATTCATTTACCATGGAATTTTCACACATCACTCGGTGGAAATATCAGATCACTGAAATATGGTACACATATTTATCAACTACTTTTGATAGGTTTTGCACATGTCAACAAAGCTCATAGATCCCTTTAAAATGTTAACATATATTTCACAGGATATTCTGTACAGTGAGAATTCATCATCCCAGCCAAGACTCAAATTTAGCTTTTTTTTCCCTAGTTGCGGCAGAACAATTTAAATCATGGCTTTCCAAAGTCTTGTAGCCCAAAGCCTATATCATGGTGTCTTCCACAAATGAAATAAAAGATTTATAATTTTGTTATACAATGTATTTGGTAGCATAGTTGAGTCCTAATGTTCCAAGTCCGAGTCCCTAATGAAATAGCATGTTCTCATTTTGTTTACTAGACCATCAAAATCAGTCGAGTCCGGACAGCACTGCAAACGATATTTTACTGTTTATAAACAACAATTTTGTTTTCCCTGATGAGTATGTCCACATACATGATACTGTTGTACAACAGCTCAAAACAAACTTAACATAGTCCTGAAGAGGTCGAGATATATTTGGCCCTCCAAATATGCTTTTTTTTCTTCTTTTTTTACTACAAGTAGTTAACACAAATTTCAAACAACTAATGTATGATAATAGGAAATAAAAGAAAAATATGATTAGAATTGTTTATATAACCAAACTAACTTTGTATTTCTAGCATACGCAAAGAAAAGGCTACTGAATATTTGAGTTGAATTGGAACAAATTCCTTAAGACACCTAAACTGCAATGTACGTCTAAAAAAAAAAAAAAAAATTTTCAAACAGCAATTAATGCAACCCATGGAATCAAGCATTTCAGTATTAAAAATTAAATAACAAAAAAGTACTCGTCAAAAACCATTTCTGACTTTGGATCGACGGCAAAATCAAACAATATTTATAAACCAATTTCTGTTTTTGTACACGTATTGCACTAAAGAGGTATTATCCAACGATGAACACAGCATTTACAAAACAAAACACACACACACACACGTTTGTATTAAATCAAAACAACAAAAATAGGAAGGCAGAACTAAAAGTGCCGTTCATTGCAGCACAAAATCAGTTGACAAATAATCAATTGAGGAAATTTATAAACTCATCCACTTAGAATTGTTGTAAAACTCATTTTAACTGAAAAGTTATTTAGAAAAGCATACAAATACAAAAGGAAGACACGACATCTTTGAAAGTATGGCCAACAGAATTTTCGTTCACACATTTGATTTACAGCTAACACCACTAACATTGCAGCAGATAATTGTGAAGATTTCAATGGAATCTTGATTGTAGCCTTAGCAATCTTAAATGATTTGGTCTTTTTCCTTGCGTTCCTACACCTACGCACATAACCGCTAGAAAAATAAATGAAATAAAACTGATTAATCACAAAAAAAATATTAAACATTTGGAAAGAAATGTGCAGAATTGCTTCCTACTTGTATAGCATTGTCATGAAGAAAAGATGTAATAAGTACACTAACCATAACAATGCTACTAGTAACCAGGGAAATGCACACAATCAAAGTTGAGATTTTAAAATTTGTATTACTCTGTAAGAAAAAAACCCATGATATATAAATATTGCCTTGTAATAAGTTATTGTTTAATAATGGATTCAATGTTTGTTTGGTGAAGGAAAATAAATTATGTTTGAGGGATACATTGTATATATAAATGTGCTAATATGATTTTTTTTTTCTCTAAAGCTGCTTTAAAGCAATAAAATGCAAGAAAAATAAATAAATAACAATTCAGCCAAGCATGAAACGTGAGTTTAATGAGAAAATCTACAATGTTGCGCGTCATATCATTATTTCTTTTTACAATTCTTCTCTTCTTACGACCTAGTCTCTTTAAATTTTGTAAATGAGAAGGCATGATTATACGAGTCTATATACCACTGCCATAGATCTGCAAGTGATATCTTTTGTCTAGGGGGGGGGGGGGGGGGGGGGGGGGGAGGGTTAGGGTTAGATGATATAGCCCCCCCCCCCCCCCCCCCCTCCCCCAAACAAATGAACTTTCCGCAGATCTACGCCAGTGCAATATACCATAAAGGAAGAGCAGATGCTTAAAAAGTTAAGTTTGGTTGGCAAACATTACTAATCTCTTCACCTCGTTTCCACAGATCCGTTAATTGTATTCCAACAAACCCTCCAAACGAAGACATGCATCGTTCTCAGCAAGTTCTTTTCAAACGTGCGATTCGATGTGACAATGCGTGATACGTATTGCTGATTGCAAACAAGCGTTTTGTTCTCTCCATTGCGAGGCAAAATCTTGAGACGATCCACATTCCTTGAAAAGTCAATGACAGAAGACACACAAATAAATATATGTAAAATACAACTTTTGCGGATCCATGTCTCCTTTGGTTGATTTCGAATCAACAAAGAAAAGAACAGTTTACAGGATACAATTTGTTTTAATTACAAGAGATTCTTTGTTTCTTTCCATATTGATCAAAGCACCATTATCTATCCATGGATTTCCTATATTCACAAGCAACCAGAAACCTCATGGTTCTGTACGAAGGACAAACAAACTAGCTTACAGCTCTATGTTATACTTTCTTGGAGCAAGATATAGCTAAATAGTCTTTTATCTATTATAGTTTCTTAGAGCTAGATTTTAGCTTTGTCTTTGAGATGATGGTTCTTTGTTTGCCCTTGGGGCTACCAGCGATGTCCAAGACTTCGCCTAGTCCCGTTGCCTCGAGGGCCGTTCCAAGTCCTGCCGTCGTGGTCTCACAAGTCGTCGTTGTCATGGCGATTGGTCTACTCGCTGCTAACACCGACATGGGACTAGACAGCACTCTAGCCTGGCCTAGCGCTGGAGGGAATGGCGACGACCCCGGCGACAGGAGACCAAAACCGACGCTTGGTTTCCCTAACATCGATGGTACGCTTTGCGAAGCGGTGAGGGAACTTGGCGCAACGAGTCCGCTCATTCTTGTGGAACTAGAGCTGGATAAGTAGGTGGTGGCGCCGGACAGACTAGACATGGAAGCGGATGGTGAAGCAGCTGCAGATGGTATTAAGTACGCTTGGGTGGATGATGGCGATGGCGATGTCGACGGTGATAGTAGAGACATTGTTTGGGCACTACCGGGAGGAGGTGCCAACAACCCCCCTGATGCCATCAACCCCCCCAGATGCCATCAACCCCCCTGATGCCATCCCTGATGCCATCCCCATTCCAGGAACGGACATCCGGGGGCCGGAGGAGAAGGTGGATGACATCCCACCACCCATGACGGACATGCGAGGCGTTGACGAGTAGCTGGACGACATCATCATTGACCCGCTGCCCATCATCGACATGCCAGAGTTTGAGGGGTAACCGGATGTCCTGGCACTTCCTGGCGGAGGCGCTAGCGCTCCTGTCAATGAGGTGCCACCGCTCCCCATGACGGACATTCTTGGCGTTGAGCTGTATGTGGAGGACATCATCATGGAACCTAGGCTAGCGGTTGTCGACGCTGCGCTCGGAGCCAAGACGATTGCATTGGTGGTGGGGTAGCTGGCCCTCTGCGCCGCTGCTTTTTCCGCCGCCTTCTCCGCCCTGATGCTGCGAACCTTCTCGAGGAGTCTCTGCTTCGTGTCCGCATCAAGAATCTTGATCCCGCTGCTTATCGAACCGGCGGGCGACGCGTTACGTGAGAAGATTTTCCCAGAGACCTTGTGCACCCCGCTGGGCGTATCCACGTCAAGCTCCGCCTTCTTCTCCGAGATGGGGCTCGTTGACAGGTAGTTGAGCCCGACGGATGACTTCCTGGTCCGACCCGACGATGTCTGGCTTGCCTTGAGGCGCACCGCGGACCCACTAGTGACGTGAGGAGTTGCTAGAACGGATGCGAGGCCGAGGGAAGCACCGGGAGGAGGGTCATACACACCCGGGATGGAGGAGTCGTCATGGTTGTTGTTGTGATGGAGACCGATCGTCATCTTGGTTCCATAAGGGTTCCTGTATTGTGCAGAAATCAAGAACACAGATCAAGCGATTGAACACATTCTACAGACGAGGAGGAATGGCATGCATGTGTGAAGCAGAAGCCATCAGCAATGGTATGGATGGCTTAACCAACCAAAGTAATCATGCCAAGTAATCATTTTATGAAAAAAATATTTCAGTTTATACATTTGTCTCATCACAATCATTATCATATCTTTTGTATTTACATGTATATATAGCTTTATTTTAGTATATTTTTTAAAGCAATTTTTAAAATTATTTTTGTTGTCCCAGAAATACTTTCAAATATTGTGTGTGTGTATACTCTGGGGAAAAATTCCATTAATAAAATACTGAGAAAAATCTTTGATTCTCACAAATAAATCAAACTACCACAAAACATGATTTACTATTTTCTATTTGACTTACATAGATGTCATCATGGTGTTGCCTTGCTGCCCATGCCTGCTGGTTGTGTAGGTGAACGTACTGCTTGTATTCGCGAATCCTCTGCTTGGGAAGGAACCTAGAGGAAAGAAACAAGACAGCACGGATATTCAGTTCAGTTCAGTTTAATCAATCATAACACAATATGTGACCTTACACCACAAAACGACCGTTATGTCGCTCTCTGTTATTAGCTAAAATAATCAAATTTGGTTTAAAATATGTGATTTAGGATTTTTGTATTTCCTGAATGAAGGTATCTTAAAGATAAATAACAGTTTTGGGAAAGTTACAGAAAACATTTATAATTGATCAATGTTGTTGAATAAGTATCTAAAAAGGGCTTGTGTGGTAAAATCCGAACCTAACGATGCGTTAAATGCAGAAATATCGGAAGAAATCCAATACCCGCCCATGAAATGTATAAATCCACCGCCCGTTCGCACCTGTCCACGCTGCTAGCGCTGGACTGGAGTATCGACAAGCTGGGGACAAGCCCGTATAACGAACGCACGTGGTCAATAATGCACGTATAAAGCGTATGCGCGATTCCGCGTTGGCGATATCTATCCGCAGCGGAACGATTTGATAATTTACCAAATATATCAATTAGTAGGCGGTTTCCAGGCAAAATTTGTATCATCCCGTATTAGTAAAAACATATTCTTTTAATACATGATTGGTAATAAGAGCTTCCATTTCTTTTTTGAGAGGAGGGCGTTTCCAAAACTGGCCTATACCTTTAATCTACATGTACCTTCTGTGAAATTTTGATCGTCAGAAATCATTTTTAAATATGTATTTTCATTGAATAGCAATTATCAGATTACAGTGCTGGAATGGACGCCAATCTTTGCAGTGGCCAGTTTCTCCCTTGTTTTAAATCTGCTTTAGCTATTTCCAAATCTTTGGCGCTCATTTTCAGAGGGTTTGGCTTGTCTGAATATGACAATTTATATACCATTTTAAAGGTAATGACTTCTACTGTTATTTCATGTGAAAATCAGCATAATCGTTTGTGGTGTAAGGTCACATATAATATATTACATGTATGATGCATATAAATCAAGCAAATCATACACATAAAACAGATTTTAATGGGAAGGCTAAACAAAAAAAGTAAGAAACTTGTAGGCAGTAGCCCGCTTCTAGATACAAAGTATACACACAAATTTATATGTTTGATACAAATTATACAATCTGATATTTATATTTTTTAAATATCACATCTCAAAGAAGCAACACAAGAGCTGCACTTGTTTATCTTATAATTAAAGGTAGTTCGGATTCATAAATCAGAATGCACGGAGCCATCTTGTTAACACAATGCACGCTGTGCGAAATATAGACTGGCTCAGTATTGTGTTGTTTGCACAAACTAACCTAGTTTTGACCAGTTCTAAGATTCATGACGATCTTCCAGTGGATAATTAAAAATCTGAACACTTTAATCGTAAATACCTATTTAACGAAATTGGGATTCGAAAAACCAAAACCTGTTTCATTCATACATGTATATTGGTAATACAAATACAACAAGGTATGAATGCACCACTAGAGTTCTAGGTTAAGATTTGTGGATTTGGACAATGTTACTAGATCCCTTTAAAAAGGGTATCTTAGCTTCAATAACTTACTCGTGACGCATCCATCGTCTTCGATCTCGTCCAGGTGGTAGGAGTCTCGCTTGGTGTCGATTTCCCTGAATCCCTTGACGACAACTCCGGGCCTGGCATCCAGCATGCTAGCAATGTGAGGCGTGGCGAGTCGCTGCCAGTGATGTAGCGTCATTGATCCTAAAAAAAAGATGATGATAATAATAATTACCCCAAAAGTCTATCATGAGCGATAATTTCATTATCAACATCTACATCGATATGATTCCTATCATGCTAGCATCGTGGATTAACCGTTTGAGCGCCGCGGTAGACTCTAGTCGCAATAATCATAGAATCAAATCAATTGATTTGTTCCTTAGTGCATACAATAAATAAGTGTGGAGTTAAGTGAATACACATGTGACCCCTACCAATCTTCTATTCTTTGAAGATGAATGGCATCCTTTCTTGGATTTAAGCTACTGTATACGCCAATATTTTCGCGTACAGATATTTTTTGCGAATGACAAGGTAATCAACATATTCGCGAGTGGCAGACGGGCCCATCGAAAATCCGCTGCTGATTCACTCCATCATTTGTATCCAGTAGTGATGTATGCAGACTGTGCTTGTGCGTGGTACATGCGTCATTTGCAACCCAATATGCAATGAAGATTGTCAGGTGGCAATATTTTTGCGTGTTGTTAAATTCGCAACTCTGTAGCGATTCGCAAAATTCGCAAAAATAAAACCATCCCGAAAATAACAGCGTATACAGTATTCAATTAAACGAGTGAAAAGAAGTGGGTCAAGGGAATTCTTGCAATTAAAAATGTTGGCACTCAGGGGGTTCAGGATGCCAATGCTGAAGAGTCCTCAAACCTTATTTATAAAACAATAATATACACATTTTTACTCCACCACCTGCTAATGACAGTGAACTATGGCGTCTCAATTTGTCATTACGTTTCACTAAGTTAGCTGTGATCTCCACCACGGTGGAAATCAACTCAACCATTTTAATAGCTTTCGTCAACATTCCATGCCCTGTTAACTGCCCCCCGAGACCTAGTGGTATTATAGAGATAATCTCCTCCGGTTACACGCAGTAAACCGATAAGAACGGTGTAAACGGTGATAAAATTCTACTAGAGGCACGAATCTCTCAACCTCCCCTCAGGCCTGAGAAGCGGTTATTTTCTAACTTGGGTGAAACGTAATGTATAGCAATTTAAATTACAAACCTTCCATGGGCTTGACAATCTGCAGTTTCTCTGGCATGCAGCCCCTAAATGTCTGCCCCCCTCCTCCTCCTCTTCTTCTTTTATTATTCTTATCCTTATACCCTAACTCCATCTCTCCCTTAACTGGAAAAATAGAAGGAACTTTTAAAACAACTTTTACAAACTGAAAGAATGACAAAACTTGATAAATGTGACCGCCGCCAGCTATAGCAAAACCCGGCACTTGTCGGTAGAAATCAAAATGTTGATGTTCATACCATTAGAAAGGCCTCGTCCCATGCTTTCATTTGATGCTTTGTTCCAACTAATTGGTCAATAATTGGCAAAGATATGATTTTTTTTCATTTTTACAATCATTGGTCTTTTACACACATTGTATGAACTTAAAATGCCCATTTCTTCAAAAACATGAATTACCGACAAGTGCCGGGTTTTGCTATAGCCGGTCACAAATGATAATGACAATTACAAACCTTCCATAGGCTTGACTATCTGCAGTTTCTCTGGCATGTAGCCCCTGAATGTTTGCCCCCCAGCTCCCCCTCCTCTTTCTCCTGCAGGAAGAGTTGACATTCCCGACAGCCCAGACAATCCCGACGAGAAACTCCCGGCGGGACTGCGCGTTCCCGTGGGCGAGTCCGCGTGGAGCTCTGCGTAGTCCTTCTCCGCGCTGTCGTTCTCTCGTCGCAGCTTGAGGCGTCGCAGAGCGGTCGCGAGGTCGTTTGATCCCGGAATGACGGACGCTTGGGGTTTTTGGACGTTCCTGGTTGAAGCACAGGAAATAATTACATAAAAAGTTCAATTTTGTTCTAATTTTAAAAATGGAATAACTTGTTTCTTTCCTCAAAACTAATTGATGTTCTGAGAAAAACAGAATCTGCCAGACAGATACAATTAACAATTTTGGAATTTCGGTCTACTGGTTCTTGAAATATTGCAATTACAAGCTATTTTTGCATAAATAATGATCCTTGTAACCTTTGACCTAATGTCTCCCAAATCTTATTAGATCATTGTCTGCCTGATATGTACACCCATACCAAGTTTGACATTGATCCATTGCAACCAATCCTCAAGATATTACTAGAACAAAAATGGGAGAGATGACTGCTTCGTTGGCGGAAGTATCAATTCATGCAAACAAAAATCAATTTGTATGCTTACCCGCTAGAACCGTCGATAGACTCGCTATCTCCCTCATACATCTCACTCCGCTCTGAGCCGACCAATGACACTACGGAACTGGACGGGGAAGTCTTACGGCTGAAGTAGTCGCTACTGCTGTATCCAGACGCAGGACCGTTGACGAAATTCCGCTTGTTGACGCCCTTGACCGTGTTCATCACGCTTTTGTTGTATTCTCTGAAAACAAAGAGTGAGGAAGCAACAAATTAGTTATCAATGTAAATCTTTTTTACCTTAAAAATAACACATTGAATATGATCAACTGAAGTTACTAACGTAGCCAGACACTTTGTCCTGCATTTATCATGCTTCTGTTGTATTCTCTGTTAAGACGGGAAAATTAGGATATTTAAACAAACAAAGCTGTGTTGATTTCCTATTATATCTAAACCACAATAGTAATCATATAAATTTAAAGGGCTAAAACATACTATTGTATTCAGATCATGCAGTATCATTTAGTTCTGCTTTTGAAAAGAAAATCTTTCTCTATTCTCTGTTAACCCACTCAGGACTGGTCCCGAAAATACTCGGGCTAGGGTCTACGGAGAATACATGTTATAGCAAAACCAATCCGTCCTGAACGGGTTAAAACAGTATTACCCCAAAAAAATATCAATATAGAGATGGAAAATTAACAACAAATTTTGACCGACCTCTTTCCTTTCTTGGAGAGGTGGGGATCTTTCTCCAGGCTCTGCTCAACAGAGTCGACCAGCTCGGCTGCTAGGGAATCCTGGGAAGGTAAAACAACAAGAAAGAAAATCAATTAGCAAACAAATGAACAAGGAAAGCAATGTTGTGATTGTCTAAAAGTTTGAGAGCTATTAACATATACATACATACATACTTGGAAGGAGTGACGCATGTTTAATAGATAATTAAATACTTTTCTCAACTTTAGCATAATTCAAAGATTAGTATTAAACAGAGCTACAGGTCTCAGCAAGAATGAGTGCAAGTCAAGTTTAATGTTTTTTAAATATTTAAGTGGGATTGATATTGATAATTGAGAATCCTTGAATTTGTACAGAAGTCCAGAAAGTAAAGAAATAGTTTATATAGCATCATGTATTTTTTCACTTAAAATTCCAACACCAGTGGGACAAGACTTCCACAAGTAGGAGACTAAGGTAGTATACAACACCAGGGGGACAAGACTTCCTAAGGTAGTATACAACTAACGAATGGGCTTCTTGTGATAGTCAAATCTATAACCGAGGTGGGCTCGAAATTACTATTACCAGGTACGAAACTTACGGCGGGAAAGACGGGGAGGGGGTTGAGGTAGGTGCCGAACCCGATGCCTCCAGACATGGAGCTCCTGTTGGATTTCTTGGCGGTCTCCTGGGCCTCCTGCAACATGGTGTACACCTCATCATACTTCTCCCTGTACTCGAGGACCTAAATGCAGGAGAAAATTTAAAAGTCATTTATCATTTTCATCATTTTTTTTCCAGTCCGGCAAGATCTGTAATATGAGCCACCAAGGGTCTCCTGGTCTTCTTGGCAGTCTCCTGCATGTGGTGTACACCCACATCATACTTCTTCCTCTTCTCAAGGACCTAAGGGCAGGAGACAAAATTTAAAAGTCATTTATAAATTTTCATCATTTTTTTCTAGTGCGGTAAGATCTGAATAAAGGTTTTCTTGTAATATGATTGAGCCCCCATGGGTCTTCTGGTCTTCTTGGCAGTCTCCTGCATGTGGTGTACACCCACATCATACTTCTTCCTCTTCTCAAGGAGCTAAGGGCAGGAGACAAAATTTAAAAGTCATTTATAAATTTTCATCATTTTTTTCTAGTGCGGCAAGATCTGAATAAAGGATTTCTTGTAATATGATTGAGCCACCAAGGGTCTCCTGGTCTTCTTGGCAGTCTCCTGCACGTGGTGTACACCCACATCATACTTCTCCCTCTTCTCAAGGAGCTAGATGTAGGAGAAAAGGTAAACAATCGTGGGTTATTTGTAATCATTATCCAGTGCGGCAAGATCTGAATAAAGGTTTTCTTGTAATATGATTGAGCCACCAAGGGTCTCCTGGTCTTCTTGGCAGTCTCCTGCACGTGGTGTACACCCGCATTATACTTCTCTCTCAACTCAAGGAGCTAAGGGCAGGAGAGAAGAAATATCCACTTATATCTAAAGAAAACTGGGCCATGAGTAAGACTTCTTGGTTTATTCAAGGACTGATGTCGAAGATCTCTGAGAAATATTGTACACCTTTTAATACACTTCTCTCTCCAAGACCTAGAGGCAGTAATAACACAAAAAATATCCCACTTACATCTTATTTTAAGAAAGGCGACAAAGAGTATTTGGGTATTTAAGGGACTAATCTAGGAGATCAAGGAGAAATATTGTAAACCTCTAGTATACTTCTCTCTCATCCCCAGGAGCTAATAGCAGGAGAAACAAGAGAATATCCACTTATATCTCAAGAAAACGGGGACCAAGAGCAATATTTATTTAGTTAATACAAAGGTCTGCTATTGGTTCTTACGCTAACTTGCACATCATTTGTTTTATTTGTTTCATCTGCAGACATTTGTTCTGATGGTTTATTTATACCACATTACTGTAAATTACCAGAGGAATAATGTTGCGAGTCCCATAATATGTCATGGAGCCCTGACAAAATAAGAATAAATAAAGAGCAATAAATGAAAATGAGCAAAGAAAAAGAAAGGGCTTCCCGGGATACGAACCAGAGACCTCCAGATTGTTAGACCCGTGCTCTACCAACTGAGCTAGAAAGCCCTTGTTCTGGTTGTATGTCCCTGAAAACCCTTTCAATGCTCACGATGGTCAAAAGCTATTATAAACCTGACACAAACCCGAAGCACAAGAGATTAACTTAGGGATAAGTGTGAGGGATCACTTAAGTGATGCAGTTTCTTGTGTATAAATTATTTCAAACATAGGGAAACTAACCAAAACAAATTTCTCTGCTCGTTTTTCATTTAAATTATATATTTCTGGTCAGTTTCTCTGGCTGGAATTCACAAAGGAGGCTTGTGTAAACCATGGTTTGAACCATGGTCGACATCTATGGAGTGCCATTTGTAAACTGATGGAGAACGAATGTACACTCTTTGCTTGTTAACAATGTTGATACTTCACATTTGCTAAAGGCACCAAATGAATGTCTTCTTAGATGGTGGAATTTGCTAGTTAGCGAGCATCAACGGTCATATCATCAGAAATTAGCAATTTCTTTTTCACTTATCTACATGCAGCACTTACATGTAGATGTAGACCATTGTTTAAAACCATGGTTTATGTAAACCTCCTTTGTGAACTGTGAAATGATAAGACAATGAGAGCAGTTACGAACCTCTTTGGTGAGTTCTTGCTGCGCTTCCTTGGAGGCCCGAAGGTGTCTGCTCATCTCCTGATTCTCCACCGACAACTGAGGCAAAGATCAACAGATATAAAATAGTTTACAGATGTAATAGGGAGGGATCACAGACTATAATGTAAAATCATCATCATCATCATCATCATCATCATCACTGGTATGATCATTGTACATTAATGTTATTCCACAAAGGATGGATTTTATACTACACAATTTTCGAGATTGATAATATGATTTCTTGATTAACCACCTCCCTATTAAATGCTTCCGTTGTTTGGTTTGCAAATCCTTGAAACTGGGTTACTTAATAGTTCACTGACCTTCTTGACCTTTTGTTGGAGGTCAATGACCTATGCTAGCAGGATTGTGATCTCTTCTTGCTGCATCATGTTATCCATAAAACTTCAACCCCATGTTGTCTAAACATACAGTGTGCTAATCACTTTACTTTAGATGTCTTGTTAAATAGACATTAATCTACTCTTATAAATGTACATATTCTTTTAAATAAAGAACTGAAAGTACACTGACCTTCTTGACCTTTTGTTGGAGGTCAACAAGCTTTGCTAGCAGGATTGCGATCTCTTCTTGCTGCATCATGTTATCTATAAAACTTCAAACCCCATGTTGTCTGAATTCAGTGTGCTAATTGCTTTTAATACTTTGAATAACCTTTTCTTATAATAACATGAAATATAAAACTCAAAGTTCACTGACCTTCTTGACCTTTTGTTGGAGGTCAATGACCTATGCTAGCATGATTGTGATCTCTTCTTGCTGCATCATGTTATCTATAAAACTTCAAACCCCACGTTGTCTAAACATACAGTGTGCTAATCACTTTACTTTAGATGTCTTGTTAAATAGACAGTAATCTATTCTTATAAATGTACATATTCTATTAAATAAAGAACTGTAAGTACACTGACCTTCTTGACCTTTTGTTGGAGGTCAACAAGCTTTGCTAGCAGCATGGTGATCTCTTCTTGCTGCCTCATGGTATCCTCAAACTTTTTACTCAGCTCATCTGTCAGTATTTCTACACTGCCCCTGGCTTCACCTGTGGGGTAAAAAAAGATCGAGACAAAGCTGAACAGATATTCTCACTATCAGTATCATATATCATATACATGTATCACATATTTAAGTAGAATGCTAATGATCTTTAATATCATCATTATCATCAATATCATCCTCATCTTCACCTATACAACCACAACCACTACCACAACCATCATCACCACCACCACCACCACCACCATCACCATTATCACTATCATCATCACCACCATCGTTGTAAATCACCATCCCCTTCCCTTCAAGCTACTCCTCATCCTGCCGTCCTTTCCTCTTCCTCATCATCATCATCTTCACCAAACACTGTTCTTTCTTACCAAGTTGTTTGAAACAGTCCCTAACGAGCTGCTCCTCTTTTTCCTCTATGTGCGTGCTCTCGGTCCGTAGCTCGGCCGTCTCCATTTGCAGATGGAGGTTAACATAACTATATCATCATCATCATCATCTAAAATAAACACTGCCCTTCTTACCAAGTTGTTTGAAACAATCTCGCACAAGCTCCTCCTCTTTCTCCTCTATGTCTATGCTCTCGGTCCGTAGCTCCGACGTCTCGATTCACAGATGGAGGTTAACATAACTATATCATCAACATCATCATCATCATCATAACTATATCATCAACATCATCATCATCATCATCATTGTCCTAACCAATTGCTGTTATCCTTACCAAGTTGTTTGAAACAGTCTCGCACAAGCTCCTCCTCTTTCTCCTCTATGTCTATGCTCTCGGTCCGTAGCTCCGACGTCTCAATTCGCAGATGGAGGTTCTCTTGTTCCAGGTTCTTAATCTTCTTCTGCAGGATGTCGATGTTGATGTACTTGGACTGGAGACACATCTTGCTCTTCTCACTTCTGCGATACGATACAAAGAAATTAAGGCCATGAAAAATAAATTGTTGTATTAGCGTAACCCGCCCGACCCTAAAAATACCGGCGACCCTAAAGGTTTTTTTTATTATTTTTTTTTTATTTTTTATTTATTTTTTATTTATTATTATTATTTTTGTTTGCGATTGCGATAAAAATATGTGTGTGTGTGTGTGTTTTTGTGTATTTGTGCGAATCCTTCCCCCCCCCCCCCAAAAAAAAAACCCCTTCCTACCTACCCTAATTTTTGGTTGCCCGTTACTCCAATGCAACAAATTTGTTTTGGCCTAATGTTAAAATGTTCAAAAGAGCTCTGATACCCTCTTATAACGAGGGAATCTTTCTGGTCATGGCCCTTGATTTTCTTTACCTTTTTTTACAGTGATATAAACAAGGACATTATCATGGTCCAAAGGACCTTGTTTTTAAAGAGGTTCCACTGTAATACAACAGCTCTGAATTTAGTAATCATTCCTTTCTACAATTATTACAGATGTGTGCAAATAATGACATGCATGCATGCATTCATTGATTGGCCCTTGATTTTCTTTTCTTTTGTTTTTACAGTGATATAACAAAGACAATTTTAGTTATTCAAAGTTTGTAGTTCAAAGTCATTCAAAGGATAGAACTTACGGGGTCGCTTCCTCTTCGGAATCGCTCTGGCTGATGTCATTGGTGTAGATCCTGAGCAGGTCATCCTTGAGCTTGAGCTCGTGATGCAGCTGGATGTTCTGGGATTAAGAAGTTAAATCAGGCAGGTTAGATGCTGCTTGTAAGTATCGGCTTCCATGGTGGTGTAGATATACAGTAGGATTGCGGTGGCACCATGTGAGAAGGGAGGATTGGATAGACGACGGACAAGTCAACCTCAACCTGTTCAAAACGTCAAGCCCCTCCTACCACCATCCTTTCCTATAACTATAACCCATACCAGCGCTGTAGTAATTTTTTTAGAACTAAAGCTCAATAAAGAATACCAACAGTCCTTTCCAGGACTTCCCAAGAAAGAATACCAACAGTCCTTTCCAGGACTTCCCAAGAAAGAATACCAACAGTCCTTCTCAGGACTATCCAATCCTTCCTTCTTACATGGTGCGACCGCAAGCTGACTGTATAAGCAGGTTAGGATAAATAAATCTCTCCTTTATTTTGTTCAATTAGTTCATAAAAAACATGCAGGGAAGAATATTCTGTTTTGTTCTGTATTGTGTAAAATTACAACAAAACACTTATCAAACAATTTGGTATCGCATAGATGAAGCTCCCATCTACAAGATCGTATGCATTATAACTCAAATTAGCCCCAAACTGAATTACATGTTTCACTCTCACCCGACAATAAAATGGTTTTAATTACAATTTATGACAACATCATAAGTTAAGGCCCAGTCCCATACTGACGATTTTCACGGCGACTCGCAACGATTTACTAGAACGAATCGACTCGATTTAGCCACGGTTTTGGGCATGGACGTAGCGACTTACGTAATACCTATTCATCAGGGGGGATGAATGAATAGATCATCCCCCCAGTATCAATGGTTTTGGGGAAGAACCGATACGATGTAATACGATGCAACACGACCTAAGCGATTTTCTCGACGAACGTCAAATCGTTGCGATTCGCCGTGAAAATCGTCAGTATGGGACTGGGCCTTTACATAAATACTTATTTTTACCTGATCACTAGTTACGGTTAGATTTTCCTCTATCAACTCAATCCGGTTCTCAAGTTGCTTGTTCTGTTGCAGCAGGGACTGACCGATCTTTGCCGCCAACTCAAGATCTTTCTCTTTCTGTGAACAATAAAATAAATACAAACAGGTAAACAAATTTTAAAAACATCAATATGTTTTATAATAAAGGGATCTACAACATGTCCCAAAATTAATTACAACAGGAATTTCTGCAACAATAAGTTTAAAGATATTAGATCAATCAGAATGATATTTCAGGGTATGAAACTATAACTTATTACCTACATCTTGCAGAAAACCCTATTCGATTTGCTTCAGTGGTCATGGAGAATGAGGATCTTTTGTCAATCATGTCAGATGTCCCTTCCCTCCAGGTTTTGTAATGTAAGGAGACGTGTTGTCCATTGTGTTCACGAGTTATGAACAAAAATGGACACATGACATGATTGACAAAAGATCCTCATTCTCCATGACCACTGAAGCAAATCGAATAGGGTTTTCTGCAAGATGTAGGTAATAAGTTATAGTTTCATACCCTGAAATATCATTCTGATTGATCTACTATTTTAAAGTTATCGTTGTAATTAATTTTGGGACATGTTGTAGTAACATAGTCAAAATCCACAAAAACTATAGTGGTTCCCACAAACCTCATTGAATCCGTATTACCAATAGAAGCAGGGAACAGGTCAAAATTTACTGAATTTCTCATTCGTTATTAAGATATCTACATTGTATGATTGAAGTGTTCTGGGAAACTTTCAACTGTGTTAAAAATGAGTGCAATGAGTTAGCAACCCGTTTGAAACCTTTCTGATAACATAATATTTAAAAAGGTAAAATGACTATGGTCAAAGGTGATTGTTCTATTCCCATCAAAGGTGACTGTACTATGGAAATGGCAAAGTTCAAAGGTCAAGGTAACAGACCTTTTCAGGTAGAACAGTAGCTGGTGTCACACACAATATCTAGATAACAGTTATCTAGATAATTCACCTAGGTATGTGACAGATAGGTGGCAGACAGGCTACAATTTATCTAGATAATTCAATTATCTAGATAATTGGCCCGTGCGTGACACCGACTTCTTTTGAATGGCAATATCTGATGAACACTTGCATGAGACTCAGCTGATGGAAGTTTTTAGCACATTTCCTGTCTAATTATAGAGTATGTTGAAAGTACTGTACTTATTAATTCAAAAGGTCAAAAGGTCAAAGATGACTGGCCTCTCCAGATAGAATTTTGAGTGCTTTGTGTGATTGCTTTAAAGGCAATATCTGATGACCCATCGTATCAAAGCATGTTTCTTGTCAAATTATAAGTTGGAAACAAAAACTTATTACTTTCTGGTTAATATTGTTTATCTTATTAATATGAACGAATCAAAAGGTCCAAAGGTCAAAGGTGACTTACCTCCTCAAGTAGCTTTGTGACTGCGTCAATGTCATTGTAGGTCTTGGTCATCTGCACCACACGGTCACCACATAGTGCTGGGGGTAAAAGAAAGAGTAAATTTATTTAAAATTTCAAATTTTATAAAACAATTTATGGAATAAAACATCTACATAATGAAATAAACAAATTTACACAAATAATTTGATTTTACTCTGGAAATGTGTCACATAAAAGCCATTACCCTGTGCTATTTTAGGATTTATTCTTACAGCAAACATTGCCATAAATACACCCCTACATGTATGAGTTCTAATATGTTTGATTGCATCTTGCTAAATCAAATCTCTCTTCCCCCAAATTCCTCTCTTTTTCCTTTTTCTATCTGACCTTCCCATCTTATACCTGCCCTTACCTTATCCGCGTTCATCTTAACCCAACAAACTACTACAAATGTAGTCTCCCCTCCCCTTCATCTAGTGCTCCCTTCCCTTCTTATAATTCTTCCTCCTCTCCCTCGCCCCCCCCCCTTTCTCCTCCTCCGTTCACCCTCCCTCTCCCCTCTCTAGTCCTTCTTGATGTCCCCCCCTCCCCCTTCTCTCTCTAGATTGTTAAGACTTCATTACCCCCCCCCCCCATCTCTAATAAACTCTCTTTAACCTTCCCTTTCGCCTTCTCTCCTCCCATCTCTCTCCCTCTCTCTCTATTTTCTCTCACTTTCAGTACATATATAATTATCAAACTCTCTTTACCTTCCCTCTCGCCTCCCTCCTCCCTCCTCCCATCTCCCTCTCTCTATTTTCTCTTTACTTTCAGTACATACAGTATATAATTATTTCTCTAAACATCTCCGCAGGTAAAGGTAGAGAGCCCCTCCCTTCACACGTCACAAATGCGAAATGTGTGTACCGTATTTTACGCTTAGTTTTCATTTACAGCAAACTCTGTAGAACATAACGTGGAATTCAAATCAATGTTTTTAAGGAACTGGACAGGTATTATCTATATACCTAAACAAAAATGTGTAAAGAGAAAGTTTCCTTTTCTTATCTCCCATTCTTTCTAATCTACCTCTTCCTCTCTCTATAAACCAAATATGCAGTAAAGATACCCTCTTCGCACGTCACGAATTTGTGTATTTTAGGCTCTCTAGTCCGCAAACATATAGAACATACAATGTATGTGAACTTCAAATGTGTGGTTTGAGGAACGGAACAGGTATCATCCATACCTCATCAAAATCGGAGAAGAATCAAAATGTCCTCACTCCTCAAGTTAGCAATGTCAGCAAGTTAATGTTCTAAAAGCTAAACATAAATACTTTTCCATGCATATTTTGCCTTGTGGGTTTAAAAACAACAAAGTAAATTGTACTTGATATTGCTCATCCATTACAACTACACTAAGTATACAATCATCATGCCCATGAGCCGCTTGGAAGGAATGCACCCCAGGGAGTGGAGATGGAGCACACAATGTGTGCTGGCTGGCATTGTATTCTTTGACAGGGGTAATAATAGTGTAAAGCCCATAGAGATGACATTGTATCATATTAGGCGCTATAAATCGAACCTACAGTATAACTATTATTATTAATAGATTTATAAACAGTAGCAATTATATTTTCCCCATTGATGAGCGCAATTTTTTAACAGTCCCCAAATTTCTCTTTTGTATCGTTTGGTGCAAAATATTGATTGTGCAAAAACAACCACTTTTGCAGCACCTCTCACTGACCAGGCAGGTGAATAGCATCTACCTTTTAGAAGCAAAGAGATGCCCCCTACGCACGTCACTACTGTTAGAATACATGTAGTAATGTATATAATGTCAGATACTAGACGGAAGACTCGGTGGAACATATTAAATGCGGAATTCAAAACCGAGGTTTGAGGAGCGAAACAGGTACGAGCAATACCTGAGCCCTCTCCATACTACCATACATTCATGCTCGTTATATCCAAATGGTTTTTAAAGTTGGTTTCATAATAAGAGGTTTAAAGAAGGACTTATAATGAATGTATCTCTTTTTTCTTTTTTTCTGGTAGTCAAGGTGGGTAAATAATAAGGATGTTGTGAACATACCTCATATTTATTTTCCTTACTAAAGTGCCTATAAAGAGATTTTTCTTCACATTAACATTATAATTGTATTATCATTACAAATATACAAAGGTCAAGTATGGCGCCTGAAAGATAAAATAGTCCACACTTCCACTAGAAGATTACTAATACTTCACATAGATAATATAAAAAACATACACAATATAATCATCCAGGTTCTATTCACCCGCCCCCGCTCCTGCCCCCCGCCCCCGCTCCTGCCCCCCACCCAAAAATAAAAAATAAAAAATAAATAATAATAATAATAATAATAAATAAATAAATAATAAATAAATAATAAAAATAAAACATAATATAAATAATGTTTACAAATAAATAAAATAAATAAATAAATATAAATAAATCTTTCCCTCTGTAACTGTCCTTAAATTGGCAACAACCTCGCATGATAGCATTCACGTGTGACAATATTCACATAGTGAGGACACTCCCTCCAAATGGAACAAAAATGTCCTGCTTTTCTGCAAAATGTATATCTATATCCTGACACCTTTGTGCGGGAAATGTGGGCTTCCTTTATACAACTACAGGTACATGTTAATGGTTGAGAAGGATAAGGGCGCAGAAGCCACGTTTTGTAACTTCGATATATTCATAGAGCACTTTTCATACATGTATGAACAGATTACTACCACCATTTCATCACTTAACCAAATATGAAATTGGAATTGAATCTAAGCAACTGGACTATACTACTTGGACATTCTGGAAAATTCCAAATATATAATTTTCGTTATCACAACCAAATATTTTTAAAGTTCATGGGATCTTTTGGAACAATTTTCTTTTAAAATAAATAGTGTATATATGTACTCCTTTGTTAGAGGACATATCAATGAACGATAACAAATGGTCCCGAAAATACTTGGGCTTGAGTCTGTGGAGAATCCATGTTATAGACAAATCAATCAGTCCCGAACGGGTTAAAAAACTCCCTTTACATGTATACATGAACATGAGGATATATTGCAAGTTCACATTTTTAGGATAGGCCTACCTACATATGGTCCCTATTTGTATAGGGGTCCCATGATTCCAGACAGGATATAGGCTATCGGCTATGAGCTATGTTTTGTTCTATTTCTAGATGCTATTTTCAGCTTCAGCTTTGCGGTCAAAGGCAAAAACTTTTGCATGATCATCAGCGTTTATAAAGTTCTGAGGTGTGACATCATAGATATTTGAAATGCCATGTGTAATGGTTCTAAAACAATGAATATAATAGTAATAGGTTCGATTTTATAAAGTGCCTATTTTTATATACTATAATCTCAAAGCGCTTTACACTATTATTACCCCGGTCATAGCATACAATGCAAGCCAACACACATTGTGTGCGCCCTTCCCATTCAGTTTCTGAGAAATATGGACTTTTGATGATGCCGGTACAAATCATGTTTTCCATGTTAGCTCCAAATCAACATTTATTTCTGGCTTATGTTTACACTTGATAAATATTAGCTGGAAACATGCTTTGAAATGCCATTATATGAGCTAAATAAAAAAAATACAAACATACCCATAGACTAATAGTCTAATATTGTTTTGTTGCATCTAGTCCTGAATGGGTTTAAAACAGAATCTGTAATACACAGACCATCGCAGCTAAACAATAACTTGTGGTTAGTACTATTTTAAATTATTTGGAAATTATTCATTGACATGCCTACAATACATTTTCACATGTAAGCAAATATATTATACAACATTTGAGAAAGAACAGGCATTCAATTTTGCTGTCACTATATACACCTTACTACACGTATTTGATAATCCAGAATACACAAGCTGACTAATGTATTTCACCTTATTTTCTTCATTTGTCTTTCCTCTAACCACCTCTCTATCTCTTTTTCTTTCTATTTAAATACAGTATTAAACAAACATATAAAAAGAGAAAGACTGAGCATACAATTTAGTTGTCAATATGCACTTATATATATCTTATTATATCCTACATGAATGAAATCCTGTTCAGTGATTGGTCCATATAGCGTCATGTGACCAAACATAGTAATGCCCATGGAGAAAAATGTGCTATGCGTGACGTCATTCATGGAATAGTAAATGCTATTCCATGAATGACGTCATAGACGCCGGGTGATCATATTGAGCCCATAGAGATGCGTGTTATAAAACTTCCCTGCGAGCAGAGGTCTTGTTTTAGCTTGCGAAAGATGCTCGACGAGATTTCTCAAAGAGTTATTTAAAAAGAAATACAGCATATTTTCACCCGTGAATATCAATAAGTTCCAAAGAATATTCTATAGATGCATTTAATGTATAACGTAGCGGTATTCAAATTTTAAAATTCCGACAATGGTGCACATTGTGCATCGTTGTCGTTCTGTGGTCGTGACACTAATTCGTCATTACAATTGGCCGCGGTGTGCACTGCACTAGCTGTATGTGTAATGTACGAATAACAAATTTCTCCATACAATTACACGTGTGTATGTAGTATGTAAAGCAGGTTAATTATTCACTTTGATGCGCGCGTTTTGCATTTGGGTGCGCATTAGTTGTTAAGGCGCGTAACCATGAATGGAAAGATAGCGCAATACGCGCTCTGCGCTAGGACTATTGCGCAAAGGGGGTCAGTGTCACAAACAGAAAATAGTCAGTGCAGTGATGGTTCCATGATCAATGTTTTGTTTTTCTTTATATTTTTCTTTAATTTAATTGAAATCATTTATTTTTGCGATGATTATGATTATGCGAAGGATATAAAACAAATATATCATGCACTATTTCGAGCCACTAGTGAAATTATGGATTCCTCGGTAACAGGAAAAGCACTATGTTCTTCGGGTCTACGACCCTCAGAACATAGTGCTTTTCCTGTCACCTCGGAATCCATAATTTCAACTAGAGGCTCTCAGTGCATGGTATATTTGTTTACTATGTGATAAACCAGGATGTACAATCTGACTCATGTATTTCACCTTCTTTTCTCCCTTCCTTCCTTCCTTCTTTCATTATATGTCTTTCCTCTCTTCTATCTCTCTGTATCTCTTTCTTTCTTTTTAAAACACATTTTCTTCACTTTTCTTCCTGCTTCACTTTCTACACAAATAAATGAAACAAACTGCATATCACAGTTTCAATTTCACGCTCAAAACAACTGGCAAACTGAATTCATTACATTAAACCTGAATGGACGATGACAAAAATAGCACCGTATGCCAATAGGTAGAAGTCACTAAATATGTTTAATAAAGCAAGATTTCACTTTACTGGGAAACATAAATGTATAGGTTTCAATCAAACTTCTTTAAATACTGTCAACAGACTTCTTCATTACATGATTGCAAAGAATGGCTTACTAGTACTTTGTAATACTATATGGTGGATATGAGAAACATGGCTAATACTTTATATAAGGTATGCAATACTTGCTAACAAATCTGTTCATAAAACAATATTCTTTAAATACTGTCAACAAACTTCTTCATTACATGATTGAAAAGAATAGCTATTAAACTATTTTGTAATACAATATGGTGGATATATGAGAAACACAGCTAATACTTCTATTGGTATAAGCAACACTTGAACTTGCTGACAAATCTGTTCATAAACGATAATTTGATACCTTGGCATAGAACCTGGGTGTTGAATTATAAATTAGTGATTTCCTCTGATAAGTTTCGGTTTTCATGCAAGTTTAGAACCGATAGCTACATGAATATCAGAAATATATATACAGTACTTCAAATTGAAACTTGAGATTGTTTTGATCCTTGCATAATTTTGATACGTTTTCCTTATTTTTCACACCCAAAGCTATATCATAAACCTATCACTACATCCTGACAAAAATGTAGAATCTTAAATTAGAATAGTTATATTATATCCTCCAGAAAAGGTTAACTTCCAAAAGTTGTGATCAGCATTCATTCTCAAAATTACTCCTAGTATAGGGAATTATGAAGAGTAGATTCAACTCAATTCCCTGCTTCATTACAGCTTTATTAATTTGTTTGTTTGTTTGTTTGTTTGTCTGTCTGTTTGCTTGTTTGTGTGTTTGTTTGATTGGTTGGTTGTTTGTTTGATGGCATGTTGTTGTTGTTGTTTGTTTTTTTGTTCTGTTCATATGTGTTCTTGTTTTTGCTTTTGTTTGTTTGTTTGTTTTGTTGTCTGCTGAATAATACTCACTGGAAAGGTCTCCTATCTCTAGCACATCGTAGAGATAGGAGCTGATGAATTCCCATTCTTTCTTCATACTGATCGTTCTCAGACCACCATCCATTCTACTACCAAGAAGTGACGATTACCAGTCTAGAACTACATGTACAACACGTAATTCCTATCCCTAGTGAGCACATCCAAGTTCGAAAAACTGCACTGTGATTCCATATCCATCATTCTAGTAGTAGTGATATTTTTTTGTGATAAAACACAGTGATAATTCCAGACGATATGATGGCCTTATCTCCAAGTATATCAACAAAATATCTTCACCAGTGAAATTTGTTGTGATAAAACACAGGAAATGATTTCAATAAATCTGATGGCCTATCTCCTGGTATATCAACTATTTTCCTCTATCAAAGTCCAATCTCACGCCATATTCCAGTCAAATACAATCAAATCAGCGTTGTTGATGGAAAGCTAAACTTGTCAATTATCAGTTACTGCAAAATGTTCTCAATACATAGCTAGCACCACTAAACGTCTAAAGTAATTCTCTGATGAAAATCTTGAGTAAAAATGATATGCTCAAGGCATACAAGACTCCACGTTATCATAAACGCTTCAACATTTCTTTAAAAGTTAGAGTCACCTGTTTCGAAGAAGGGTTATAAAAAGTTCAAACCAAATATTCTTGCAGTTTTTAAAACAGTTAGCAATAGCGTACGTACACCTGTTTTAACCTCTGCGGACACGTGTTCTTTTCGGAGAGGTATTATGAGGTCATCGTTAATCCCCCTTGTACTAGTCATACCATCTTCAGCAATTATGTGACTCAAAAAGTCATCTTGCAGAACATATAAGTGTTACGAACACGGGCAAATTTTGGCCAGAACATGGGGCCTGATCGGGAAAGTGGAATAAGCGGCGACAGTGGTGAAATTTGAGGTGCACCATGTGTTTATGGCACAGGAAGAGAATTGTTAGAAAAGTTAGACCACACAAAAAAACAAGGGAATATCCCGAAATGGTGTTACGTCACCTACAGCCAGACAGTTGGCTAATTTGGGTTCGTTAGCTTCTGAATAAAACGCTAGATTTAAAGAATTATGAGGACACACCAACAACTTAATAGAAGATAGATTAACTATAGTCAGACTTCAAAATCGAGGGGAATATATCCCAAATCTGCAGAGACAAGTTGACTAGTTCTGCTTTGAGGCAAATCTGATGAAATGTAGACTATTAGGATCATGCATGAGGATTCCCCAAGGTTGTGCATGAAGGTAGTAGTTTTAGTCAAATGTGATGAAACATTAGATTTACAGGAACAATAGGAAATGTCCCAGAGCTGCGAAGAAGAGTGATTATGTGCACGTAGTCGATTGATTACAAGCACGGCGTCAGCCTCTAGACTTTACACAAAACAAGGAATATCCCGGCCAAAAGCCACCAAGATGGTTGATCCAGTATGAGCACGTAGTCAGCTTAGTCCTCAAAGAAAACAGGGAATATCCCGGCCAAAAGCCGCCCAGACGGGTGATTTAGTCGGAGCTGATGAAACGTGAAAGCGGTTTCCTGGGGCACGATGATGACACTAATATCTCGTCTCCAGTCTGGACAAAACTAAGACCAAACATTCGTTGTTGCAACAAGAAAGCAAATTTCCTAAAGATGACTCAAAGTAGGACTTTAAACGGCTTATTCTAGCCTGGGCTGAAGCAATTAAACTGTCTGATATCAAGATTGAAATGTATTTGCACTGCTACCAAGGTTTAAAACAAGTAACAATGAAAAAGAAATACATTACTTTCCCAAAAGTCTTTTTTTTTCTCCTGTAAAAAAATAATGTTTGTTTTCAAAGAATGTCTTATTTTCTTGATGATGCAATGAGGGAAACAAAAAGCTTGCAAAGAAGGAAGGAGTCTAAAAATTGGCACAATAGTTGAAACTTTCTGGAAGAAAGAGGCCAGAGGAAGCGGAGTAAATTCCGGAGCTGAACACGCTCTTCCTGAAAGCTGTATAGTTCAAGGCCAGTGACAAAGACAAAACACTTGCATTTCTCAAGATTCAAAGTAGTTCACAAAATTATAGATATCGAAGAACCTTTTGATTAAATAGCCAAGAGGTATAACAATTCCTTCAGTGTTGTTACAAACTACAAAGTCAGGTAAAATTGATCAAAAACAAACTATGAAAATTGTTCCTCTCTTCCATGAAGTTAATGTGTTGGCAGAGTCGAAATTTGTCCCTCATTTCCAAGAAAAGGACTCGAAAGTTTCTTCGAAAAAATCCAAACAAACGAACATGTTCTCAACCATTTTCTAAAACAATTTGAAAGGCACACTCCGGTGGTAAGTCTGCTTTTGATAAAGAGCCATTGTTTCAGTAAAAAGTTATCGCATTTGATTTTGTCTAAAACAAGAAGGGTGTTGTATGTCAGAGAGGAAGCTGCGTCCCGGTTGGTGACTTCCTATCCAATGATACCAGTGCGCAAGTCCAACAGACTCTTATAATGCCATCATATTTGCGAGAATATGTACGCAAACTTGCTCTTCAGCATGTTATGATCAGCTATCGATACCAGTGGTGTAGCCATGATGATCAACTCACATGGTTGGTGGAGGGAAAGGGGGGGGGGCGAGTGGGGATGGGGGGGGGGGGGCGAGTGGGGAGGGGGGCAAGTGGGGAGGGGGGCGAGTGGGGAGGGGGGCGAGTGGGGAAGGGGGCGAGTGGGGAATTGGGGGGGCTGCGGATTCCTGTGAAGGGGGACAGATAATTGATTAAGTTTAATTTTGTCTTTATTCATATCCAGCCTATATGGGACCAAATGGGGACATGGTTCCTTCAGACAAGGCCAAACGCCCAACCAACACCCCCCCCACCCCCCCCCCCCCCCCCCAAATCCCGGTCCCTCCCCTTAGATACACAGAAAGGGGTAAGGAATTGCATGAGGGGAGTGCCAGGACAGCCTAATAGCTTATACCATTTTCTGTCCTTCTTTTGTTCATTCTTGGGGGGGGGGGGGGGGGGGGGGCACAGACAAGATTTTCTATTTTTCTACTAAGGGGCAATGCCCCTCTGATTCTCACCCATAGCTACCACAGCACAATTATATGTGTATTTGTTCAGAATTATGTTTTAAAAGCCCTGGTATAAAAACTTGGCTCACTTAGTCCCTAGACATCTTTGTGATAACAACAAATATAAGTACTCAAACATCAATATTTGATAGCTATGAGTGTTTTAAGTCCTGGTTAAAAAAAAACTTATTACAATACAATACTGACATTTCAATCAAGAACCGCCCGATACATAAATATTGAATTGCAACAAGCTGTGTGTTTTACAGCCCTAGTATAATAACTACTCTTGTGTCCTATAAACTGAAATAATATTAACATTTAAACAACTAACCATGCATCAATATTTAATCATAATCATGGTGTGTTTTATAGCCTAGGTATATAAAGAAGAAAAAAATTGACAGATAAAAAGCAAAGATATAGACTGCTCGTCTATATGAGGACAAAGTTCAATGGGAATGTTAAATAATGACAATGCAATGTTTTATTTCCAAATGTTTTGATTGTTAACGAGTAGATGATTGATAATAATATTTTGGAGGACGTGGTATCTGGGGAATTAACCCATTGCCTACGGGAACCGGGTGGGCCCTGTATTAACTCTATGGGGATTGTGAAATCTAGAGGGGAACAGGTTAAGTGAAGTTTAGTAGAAGGGTAAGGTTGACATTGGTGAGCACTTCATATTAAAAACAAGAAGACAAATTACGTTTTCGAAGTAGGCCTTCATAATTATAACCCTCGGGGGGGGGTTCCATGATCTAGTATGTCACAATACTGATAGAATCAGATCTATTAATTTGTTCCTTAATGCCCACAATAAATATTAAAGTGCGGAATGAATTGTATAGAACCCCAGACATCTTGTACCCTGTCTTTAATAACAGGCCCCAAAAGTTGGTGTGACATCCAGACGTTGTCCTGCGAAGAATCTACCCCTTTCCTGTTAAGACGGTACAATCGAGGTTTAGGTCAGGCCTACGTCGGGATACATTTCAACCAAGTCGCGTCAGGGTGAGATCGTGGTAACATCCGGACGTCACCCAGCGAGCGAACGAAGCTGGTTATTAAAGACGGTGTCCAAAAGTTCACCCCGTGTTTTGCAGTTAGACCACCAACTGTTTTCTACCCCGATGTGAGCAGGGCAACATCGATGTACGGTCTGTTAAGACAGGGCTTTATATCAAACTGAACTTTCTTTATTTTCGTTGTAGATGATTTTTTGTTGTGGGGGGGGGGGGGGGGTGGGTTAAGCTATTTAAATCTCTTTTGCCCCGTGTTCAAACACAAACATTTCATCGTATAGCTAGTCAGAAGCTGATTCTTTAGTCCGCTCTCGACTAGCTATACGACGGAAATTGTCGGAAATTGTGTGTCTGAACGCTCACTAACGAAACGTCGTATAAAGAATCATGATCAACGAAACGGGGGTTTGAGCATCGTTTTGTGTGTGAACGCCCGGTCGATTCGCTAATCATGATTCGCTATACGACACTCGTATAACTGGGCGTGGCGTAACGTGACAGCAGACAGAAAAAAGACAGTACACTGCGCACTTATACGATGTTTCGTGCAGCTGAATGCCAGCTGTTTTGGGATCTTGTTTTTGTGTGTGTGAACGTTCGTTAGTTTCGTTAATCATGATTCTTTATACGACGTTTCGTTAGTCATGATTCTTTAGTCATGATTTCGGGATGAAAATTGTTTGTGTGTGAACACGCTGTTAGAGAACTGAACCAAGTGGTTCCTTTGAAATTGAATTTGGATCTCAGAGTGTTAAACATGCATGAAGCGTGACCTTCAACTTTTCCTTGCAGATGCTGTATTTAGAACAAAGCCGAGAGCTTTTCCAAACAAAGCGTGTCAGTGCGTGATAACAGATAAGCATACAAGGACCGACACCTCTGCCTCGTCATGGTGTGTAAAGTGTACTGTTTGTTTTTCACATACAAAATTTTGTTTTTAAAAGCACATTACAAAGAATAAATTTACGCATCAAAACCAGTCAGTTACCTGGACAAGGAATTGCCCTCGATAATGAGATGTATACACAAAAAAACTGAATAAATATTAAAAGTAAATATCAGTAAATAGTAAATCAGAAACAAGTACATGATTGACATTGGAACACTTTCGATTACAGATGAAGAGTGCATGAGACATCATTTTGGCATTTATTTTCAACTATGGATAAGTTAATGGATTATTTCAAGATATTTATTTTGAAGAAAGAAAAACAAAATTAATTGTGAATAGTCCTGAATGGGTTAATTAGGATTAAAACAAGGCTACAATTTATGAATAAGTTATTATACATGCACTTTAATCTTGGGATTGTCAGAAATAAAAAGATACTAACCAATGGATGCCCTGCGCCTCCTAAGAGGCACCGTAACGCTCTCCAGAAATTCACTCTCACTTTGAAAACCTAGTTTCCCCATCTTAAAGAGTAAAGACCACTTCAGATCACTTCCGATGACCAACAGAACACTATTGCTGTAACCATGGTAACAGAACCATATCCCTGCTTCCAAGGCATCTACTACAGCAAGATGCCTCTGAACTAGTTAAAACTGGAATTATCTGGTTATAACTGGTCACTGATCACTTCTGACGACAGAACACTATTGTGGTAACCATGACAACAGAAACGTTTCCCTGCTTTCAAGGCACCTACTACAGCAGGATGCCTCTGAAATGGTACAAACTAGAGTTATCCAGCTATAACTGGTTCCAGATTTAGTTTCCAGCTAGTTCCAACTAGTTCTGAACTGTTCTAAGGTAATTTGGGGCTTGTTGTAGGTGATTCTCTGACATATTAATTGTTAATAAGTCAAAATTTATCAGAGTAACCAATTCATTTGAATATGAAAGTCACATAATGCTATTGAAATTAATTTGTATAAATATGAAGTTCATATTACTTCTAACTAATAATCCACAGGAAGCATATAAACATTCATGAATGTTTACAATTTCATTGGAAGGTGGGCAATCCCCCCTGTACCCCTCTAAAAGTCTTGAGAACTAGTTGAGTGGTTAATTATCGAGCTCGCAGCATACATACGTAGGTGGGCCAACTCCATCCGATTCAAAGTCCTTCCATTTTTCACTCATTATCTCAACTTTTATGAATAACCCAGTTAATTTTTCTGTTTATGTTCCTCTTATCACAAAAATGCAATCACTGGTAGATTATGTATTCATTCAAGTGTTGGTTTACGTAGATAATTCTGGATAATTATATTTGTTAATCAGGCACATGATTTGGCACAAGAATGAGGAAATCCTCCTCAACCATACGTCAAGTGCAAGCAAAGATAAAGCTTTATCATGGAAATAATTTCATGGATACAGCATGAAAGTAGCAAGAAAGTTCAATCTGTATAAATTTATAATGTTTCAAAGTTTAAACATTGATTCAATGATACACCATCATCGGCTGCCAAATATTAGCTCGAATGTTCGTGTCTACCAGATGTTTCAGATATATTCGTTCCAAGGGTCGGTTTATCTTTGCACATAGAAAAAGAAAACAGCAGCTTTTGTTCCGAGGTGTAAAACACACTGTCGATTCGTGCGAGAAATGGCACTAAAACAAAGTGGGTGCACATTGCCGAATTGTCACGATTCCTTCACATTGTTTTCATACTTTCCAGAGAGGTAAGACAAAAATGTCAGAAATCCAGGCAGATGATGTTTAATCTTAAAGTTCTTGAAATTTAGCAAGTTTGCCCAAAGAGTTTTACATCTTTAGGCTACCGTCTTCTTCAAGAAAACAAATATCAAGGTAAAAGAATAAGGTTTTTCCTTTAAACTGCAAGTTGATTACAAATATTAAGTTCCAAAGCAAACAAATTTATTAAGGATTTCCACATGACAAGGGGCGTATCAATAAAAATAAGATCCAAGCTCACAATCCCCCCAACCACTTCAAATCCCTTTTTACGAGGACTGTTCCAAAACTGGTGCGCAGTGTGGCGGCTATCGTTCTTTTGTCACGCAGCCAGAGAAATTGAGCCATGATTGGCTGACAAATCATGTGAGAGCATAGGCTTTCGCGCGGCCAGCCAGTCACACATGTGGGCTGTCGCACAAAACTTACAGTCTAACGAAATATGGATAAGTCCATGGATAAGGGTTGCTGATTGGACTGGAGGCAACAAATGTTTGATCGAGTCGAACATATCTTTTTGTGCAGCAGGGTCACGTAATGCCACTTCTGACAATAATTGAAGCAGATTTTCACTCGGGTTGATTTGGAAACACTGCTTTAAAACTTGTTTACTCTAATTTGTTTAATTATCCACTGTATTATTCACTTATTTTGCGAAAAGAAATAAACATGCCAAATTTCAGCAAAGGATC
Organism: Echinarachnius parma; assembly: GCA_037951105.1. Lineage (NCBI taxonomy): Eukaryota > Metazoa > Echinodermata > Echinoidea > Clypeasteroida > Echinarachniidae > Echinarachnius > Echinarachnius parma. Next base: position 91,994 of record JBAMJV010004101.1, read on the forward strand.
TGATGGCGTAGTAAATTCATAACAACTTTCTATAATGAAAAATGACGGAGCAAATAAAATATGTTTGAAAAGAGAGAAAGGACAAGTGCATTATAGCACAGGATACATTGTAATTGAGTTAGGAGCTTCCAACACAGGCTAGGTTAACCCGTTCACTTTGAGATTCTGAGATCCCCATAGACTTTGTGCATAGCCTACCCGGTTCCCGTAAGCAACGGGTTAATTATCTTGCATGTAAAGACAGCACTGTGAGCAGTGGCCTAGCTAGGGGGGCACATGTACCTCCCCCCCCCCCCCCCCCCCCGCCCCCTCCCAAACAGTTTGCAAAAAAAAGAAAATTAAAAACAAAATGGGGAAGAAATCTTTGAACAAAATAAAGAAATGTATACATAAGAGTGTGGCCCCCGATAATTTGACCATGCTACCTCACTGACTGTGCGCATTATAAAAAGGAAATGTTCCCAATGTTTTTTCAGGGAAGGGTGCCTCAATGTTCTATTTTAAAAACATATTAATAGGAAACAATTGCTTGACCTGTTTTCAAATGCAGATGTTTCAGTTTAAGTCTTTTTAAGTCTTTCAGATACATTTAACCTGTTCCCTACTAGATTTTGCAATACCAATAAAGTTAGTACACATGGCCCACCAGGTTCTCATAGTCAATGGTTTAACCTTTTCCCTACTAAATGTTGCAATCCCCATTGAGGTAATACAGGACCCACCGGCTTCCCGCAGGGAAAGGGGTAAATTTTTTAGGGAGAGATCTACTTTTGTACTTAATTATGTTATCAACGTATATTAGCCCTCTAACATTTAATTGGGCAGTTGTTTCACTGATGAGACAACCATGCTAGTACAAGAAGGCTCAAATAAATCAATCAATAATGCACTTCTCGAATATAATGAGATATCATTCCAACAAGCAAATTACCTGTGCTATTTATGATTCTCCCATTCCTGTATTCAATTAAAACGGTTGAGTTAATTTTGCAGTTCATGCCTAATAACTATCGTTTATTTGTTTTATAAGAAGAAATAGATGAAATGAAAAGAAACGACCCTATCAAATAAGAGGATGAAACACTCACTGGAGTTGTTTTACAATTTTGGGAGGGTCTGTTTTAATCATAATTTCAGGGGGGTAAACCCTTTTGAGCCTACCTTCACTCTTGCTGCTCAAAAACAGGAAAACCGCTATTAGAGTTAAACAACAAGACACTTTCGCGTTAACCTCTATTAGTCAGAAGAAGTGAACAAATTTCACTTGACCCCCAAATTACTCCAGAGAACCCTGCCTGGAAGTCTGAAAAGCTCCAATATTAAAACCAGTTGAGTTCTTTATACAAAATATATAAGTGTAGGAGTCTTAGAATAGGGCAAATAGGCCAAGCCACATTCAACATCTTGACCACTTTTATAGCTCTTTCAGAATTACTTTCAAATGTTATGATGCCAATAAAATCCTCAAACAATTCTTGAGTGTTTAATTTGATAAACAAAATTAAAATCAGTGTATGCACTACATGCATAGGTTTTCCATAAGAAGTTTATCAATGTTAATTATAAATCAAGCCACCACCCACACCTCAGGGAACTTCTCAAAAACAGGAAGACATACTAACAAGTCTTGCTAACTTGAACAGGTAGACGAAAAAAGAAGAAGCTTCAAGCTATAGTCCTAAGGGGCTTTAACCAGGAAGAAGTGCTAACAAGTCTAGTTAACCGGAACAGATAGATGAAAGAAGGATCTTCAAGCATAGACCTACCACCACAAGCTATCGTCCTAAGGGGCTAAAACCAGGAAGACTTGCTAACAAGTCTAGTTAACCGGAACAGGTAGATGGCAAGAAGGATCTTCAAGCATATAGACCTAACACCACAAGCTACCGTCCTAAGGGGCTAAAACCAGGAAGACTTGCTAACGAGTCTAGTTAACCGGAACAGGTAGATGAAAGAAGGATCTTCAAGCATAGACCTACCATCACAAGCTACCGTCCGTCCTAAGTTGCTAAAACCAGGAAGAAGTGCTAACGAGTCTAGTTAACCGGAACAGGTAGATGGCAAGAAGGAGCTTCAAGCATAGACCATAATAGACCTACCATTACAAGCTACCGTCCGTCCTAAGGGCCTTTAACCAGGAAGACTTGCTAACAAGTCTAGTTAACCGGAACAGGTAGATGGCAAGAAGGAGCTTCAAGCATAGACCATATTAGACCTACCATTACAATCTACCGTCTGTCCTAAGGGCCTTTAACCAGGAAGACTTGCTAACAAGTCTAGTTAACCGGAACAGGTAGATGGCAAGAAGGAGCTTCAAGCATAGACCATAATAGACCTACCATTACAAGCTACCGTCCGTCCTAAGGGCCTTTAACCAGGAAGACTTGCTAACAAGTCTAGTTAACCGGAACAGGTAGATGGCAAGAAGGAGCTTCAAGCTACACACGTTGACCCTCCTGTAGTAATCCAACCTATTATCACCCGTGTCTTGTGATAATAAGCTAGGAAGGTCTAATACATATTAGTTAACAAGGTCTAATGCATATCAGTTCTCCCCGGAGAAGTTCATGATGTTCAACTATCATGCCATGACCTAGACATGAAGAAAGAGAGCCAAACAGGAAAGCCTGTTAACACTAACAGGTCTAAAGCCAACACCAACAGCCATCCCCAACAGAGTCTACACATGACTTGATATTAGAGGATTTATATGAAGTCAGAATATCCCACGTTTCTCACACTTCAGCTTGATTATTAACTAACAAGGCCTAATATAAATCTGTTCTCCCGGAAAAGTTCACTTTGTTCAACTATCATGCCATGACCTAGACACGAGGCAAGAGATCCAAACAGGAAAGCCTGTTAACAGGTCTAAGGCCAACACCAACATCCCCCTTCAATTGTGTTAACACATGACTTGATTGTTGGAGGATCAGTAGATCAATCGATATCATTTCCCTTGTGAACGATTACCTATTACAAGACCCTGTCCAAATATGACTTTTGTGTTTTAAATTAGGTGATCTCTACCATATTTTTTTTAACTTATCAATAAAATTGCCCATGTCGATTTAATTTTCATAACAAGTAGCCAGTGGCCATATTCATAAAACCCCGATAAGCTAGTTGGTTGATCAAATTACGATTTCGATGTCCGCTAGGCTTAACTGGTATTCACAAAAGGCCGATAGGCTAAATTCGCTATCGTAGTCAAGGCCTGGCCTAGCATGACAACCCATCTGTCTAAATTCCACAAGCATTTGGTATTCCACGACATTGTTAGTCGAAATGCGAACAATTACAACAATAGATCTGCGGTGCCGACTAAATGCATTGAAATCTATTTATGCGGGACGTTCTGAATAGAGCTTTGTTGGACTTACAACAAAGGCGTGAAGTTGAATGACGACCTAACACCCAGCTAATTTTTTCTTATTCACCAAAGCCAGATAGGACAAATTTTAGCGACACTGGACAAAAAAATTAGAGGTACTCTGATGTACCTCTAAATTGCTAGCAAGTAACAATCTGCCCGGTTTTGTGTGTATATGCGAGTGGCGTGATCGTGAACATGGCACGGAGAATATTCGAATAAGGGATATTAGAGATTTTTTTATGATAGCGTGATGTTAGTTCAAAATAGTTCCCCAAGTAACATACTTTTCCGTGTTTGTCCTAGCATCCTTGTACTTCAGCAATAACATATTTTATCAGTTTAAATTACATGTTTTTATCTGGAGAGTAATTTGCCTTTATTTGTCCTTTTTGTGACATATTAGCTTACTTTTGCAGTTCGGATTGATTTTATGTGATTTCAATTCTGTTTTGATGAATCTATCTATATAATACTATTTAATGCAATTTCGTTTCTGTTTTCACTGCAATTGAATAGTTTCCCTTGTCATGCTATCATATTTTAAGCGTGGCGGAGCTTGATCGTAATGAGGAGGGAGATGTATTTGGTTTTACTTCATTGGGGTGGCTATGAAAACATGTGCTTACGTGTGATCCCTCCCCCCCCCCCCCCCGCCCCGAAAAAAACCCATCATTCCTACTCACGCTCATATCTACAGTAACACCCTTACATATAGGAATTATAGCAAGCTTTTTGTTTTGGACACAAGTTACCGCCCTCCCCCCCCCCCCCCCCCCCCCGTTTACCCCAGATAAGACACTTATGTTATACTACCCCCCTTACTGTATCACCTTGTTAGAACACATAACAAACTCAATAAGACGCTTTTATGATTGGAACAATAAGGAACAATGCGTTCATTCACACGTTCGAGTAACCTGCGCTTTTATGCGATGTCAAACAAACTTGCAACAGATGGAATGTTACCATGACAGCCACGATGAATAAATTAGATCATCCGAGTTGTTAGCTTGTTATCGGTATGGTTAGCAGTGCTTCTTGAATTACGATTTAGCAACCCGCTACGAAGATTTTAAATGGCTATTGTATTACAGGGCATAAACGCTCGTTGATTGGTCGATATGGTAAGGGCATAGGCAGCGTGCAAAATATACACACATAAAAGACATGCCTATGCACGTGTGTGTTATGCACTGGTCTGTGAAAACAAAGGTGATCATCCAAGCGAGTTTTGTGAGTTACCCGCTAGTTATCGTCCAAAGTGGCATTTTGGCAATGAGATAAGGCCTAGCTGACAGATAGGCTATCGGGCTTTTATGAATATGGCCACAGGTCTACAACATGAACATGTGAACTTGGTATATGGATGCTAGATAAAATAGAATAGATTACTCCCCAAATCCCCAGATTCCCCTGAACTTTAGATGTGGGGTGTGGACACTGGGCAGGAAAAGGGGGCTTCAAGCTTCTTTGGGTATAGTTGACCCTCCAAACAGAAGGATACATGTATATTAAACCTATTAACGCTGTTGTCCAAGACTCTAAGTGAACTAATCAGTTTGTCAATTGAAAGTGACACCATGGTCCCGTTGCAGAAAGAGATACAATCGATTGTATGTAACAAGTAATCGTAAGTCAGATCATGCGTTCGATATGCGCAAATCTGATTGGTTGAAACAGGCAATTTTCTGACTTACAATTAATTGCAACTTACAATCGATTATATCTCTTTCTGCAATGGGCCCAGAGGTGATCTTTATATCACTACTACAGACTTTTAAATTATGTCTCCTTCCAATAAAGCGCATATTTATATGCACTAGTTGAGTAAAGTGGGAAAATACAACTCTAGCACTTGAATGATTATTTCCAATGACTCTTTCCACATTCATTTATTCAAAGAGGGCAACATTAATTCTACCACAAGAGTTTTACTTAAGATTATTATTCCAATGGCCCCATTACTTACATTTGTTTGTTAAAAGAGGGCGACATTAATACTACCACAAAAGTCTTACTTAGAAATTACTTAAATTATTATTCCAATGATCCCATTACATTTGTTTATCAACATGTTCACTTCGAGATTCTGAAATCCCCATAGATTTTGAGCATAGCCCACCCGGTTCCTGTAAGCAGCGGGTTAAAAGAGGGCGGCACTAATTCTACCACGAATGTCCATATTACGCATCCGCACAAGTTCCAAGTAAAACTTCCTGTCTTCCATGAACGTATTTCATTAAATGCCTGGTTTATTATTTATCAAAAGGCAAGATAAAAAGAACAATTATAACTCAAAATGTTCCTCACAAGTTGCTTTACAGGTAAATATATGAGAAAATGGAAATCATAAAATTACGATATTATATGAGAACGCACATATATGTATTGAATGAACCTTTGTTGTTCCAAAGTTCAAATTAATAACAAGATATTTTGTGGTAAAATGGTTATCAGAAAAGCAAATGTTTATCTTCACAGCCACGTATGTTTCACTGTCGAGGCATGTTGCCACTTGATAAATGATAAGACAGCCGCAAATATGACCCACCTACAACAAATAACATTTATTGGACAAATGATGAACTGTACACGTATACAAATCTTTCTTATCTAACTATTATTCCCCTTAATCTGATAAAATACAATTTTTAATGAGCAAAGAAATTTGGCTGCGCCAAAAAAAACATTACTCTTCACAAGAAAAAACACTACCCTATGAATATTCCTGATCTATTCCACGTTTACATATATATTTATTTGTAATTAATAATTGGACTCGGATATTTTTTTATCTGCTCAATATTTGGCCCAAGGTTTCACGGGAAAAAAATCAATAACAGACGGTGGGCGTAACAACCCATTATATCTACATTTGCGATGCTTTTTAATATGTATGTGTACAGTACATTGTTGTGTATTCTGGCATAAACAATACAATGATCTTCCTTGCTTCCTTGATCATGTCTGACATTTCATTACATGCAACGGCTCGATACATTCCTATTATGATTGTGCACAGTGCATTGGAATACGCATAATACACTAGTTTCGAAAAAAATTCACTTCCTTGAGTAAAAATAGATCTTGTATACATGTTATATTGGCTATAATTAAATGTTTCCTGTATTTAACTGTAGTCTTGTGATCACCAATAGCAGACTGATTTATGTTTGTTATCATTTTTTTAAAGTATGATCAATAATTAAATACCAAGAAAATATATATTTTTTACCGATACAAAATAAATGCCATTTTCCATTCTTAGTTTCCATATAAATGTGTAAATATATGAATTCTTTTCACATTCCTTTCACACTCTTCATCTTTTTTCTCTAACTTCCATATGTGACAATTATTTATAATAACATTACCGTCATCAATAAAAGGACATGTTAAATATATACCTAAAGAAACCCAATTGGTATTCTTGTATGTGCACATTCTTTGAACACGGAAAGTGTACATGTCTATATATCAAGGAATTAATTATCAATTTTAGGGAGCTACTTTTTCAATCTGATGGATATCACAAAATATTTTACATAATACCCTAGATGGTAATTTTAGGGCTACCTACTCATTTCAGGGGACTATTTTGAAAATTAGGGGGCAAAGTCGCCTCAGCCCCGTGTATTTCCTACCCTGCTATATATTTGTTTAATAGTCAAAATAGATCATTTACGTATGTTTAAAATCTATTCTATTATAAAGTTTTTCATACCATACCTGCAAGATTCTCTTCATCGTATATCCAAGCGAGGGGGTCTTCTGGTTCTTCATCACCCTGTTTCTCACTGCTCATAATCAATCACCATCAGTTCCATTTAAACATCTCGCAAAAGCATGATCCTGACAAGGGTTAAAGGCCCAGTCACACCTCCAAAATCAAAATCAAAACCAAAACCACACCGACACCAAACCGTCAAATGTTCGGTTTTGTGTCGACGGTCTTTATTCTGCTCCCAGGTTCAGTGTTACATAAGAAAGTTTCGTGCAATTCAGATCCTCTCGGAAATGTGGCAGTGATCAGTTATTAAGATTTAAATAAGTGAAAGCATTTCTGACATAATCAATCACCATCAGTTCCGTTTAAACATCTCGCAAAAAACATGATCCTGACAATTAATGGCTACAAAAGTTTCTTGCGATTCGGTTTACATCCTCTCACAAATGTGGTAGAGAAAAGTTAGTTCTTCTTGTATTTCTTTGTCATCTTCTTTTTCTCTACTCATTATCTCATATCGTAGAATTCCGCTACATCTTGCAAAAACGTGATCCTGATGATGGATATGAATAAGTGTCTTCCAATTAAAAAAGATCCTCTTAGAAATGAGGCCGTTGTAAGTTATTTCAATTATGTGAAAGTCGTTCTTAACCTCTTGACTACGGGAACCGGTAGGGTTGTGTACAAAGTCTATGGGGATTTCACAAACTCGAAGGCAACGGGTTAAAAGTTACTTCTAAGAGGATGCCAGATCATCTTGTGAAAACATGATTTTAAAAATCAACATGGTTAATTCCTTGATGAATTAAATTCCTCTAGAAATTAACGCACAAAGGTAGCCAACAAATGCTTTATAGACAGTTCCTGGTTGTTCACTTCAATTCAGAGAAATTCCTTCACAACAGTCAAATCTAACCTATTCACTAGATGTGCAGAAAATAGAGAGAAAAAACAACTGTGTTTGACGTTTTCCAGTACATGACATCTTTTGCATCCATATTTGTTCACAAGTTTGAGTTCTACAATAAAATAACCAAAACATTGAAAGAGGTTTGTACGAGGTCTCCATTGTCTGGGTTTCTGATTCAACAAGTTGACAATGCAACCAAGTACTTGAATATATCCCCATGCGGAATCAAATGATGTACACAATGACACTGCTAGGAGGGAGGCAATGTCTATAAGAATATGAAGTTCAGAATGAAATCGTGAAACTCTATTACAATTGCTATACTCACTCTGCGAGTATCCATACAAAATTGCGTGGTAGCGTCCTTAGCAACGGGGGAGATGTTTCAATACAGACAAAAGCGCAGCTTACATTTAGGTCATATGGTCAAATAAAGGTTAATGGTTCATGAAGAATATAGCAGCCACTGGGTGATTTCAAGTATGGTGTTTAAGGCCGGTGTTAGTGTTTATTACACACAAACACCAGTTTGATAAACACTAACACCAGCCCTAAACACCATACTTGAAATCACCCATTGTATCACCTATTGAGGAGTAATTTACGGATCTTCTCTCCTTCCAACGAAAGAGCTCAAAGATTATAAAGTCAACTACAGGCTACAGCTACTGATTTTTACTCATGTGCCAAAACTGGATAGTTCCCATTTTTAGTTCAATCTAGCTAAATAAACATATTTCTGGGATTTGTTCACTTCATTTCCTTATTAAGATACACTTGATTTTACTTTGGCTACAAAATTAACATTTCATCTCTTTTTTTGTGTGTGCTCATTACAGCCTAGAATATAAGGCTACAGCTCTTGTACAATGAAAATGTCTATTCTCTTCTCTCTCACCCAGAGACAAAAACTTGATTTAATTTTGTATTCATCATTAACACAAAAGAATCCTTTTCAAGAAGCTTTTAGTTTTACTTGTTTACAACAAATGAAACCCATTTTAGGTAGAAGCTGTTCCAATATTCATATAGCTCTTGGGCATGAAATCACTCTGTAACGGGAGATGAATTATGGACAATGATGGAACAACTAACAGCTTTGAAAGCCTCGAGTCTTGTCGGTTGCTAGGCAACGAGAGTGGGCTAATCCAATATGCAATAGTCAGGGGTCGGAATTGAAGAATGCGGCATGTTTTGAGTTTAATACCTGTTGCCGCATTAATTTACAAGAAAATGAGGTGCTAGCTGTTGTGCGAAATTGCATAAATTTTGCATAAAATTAGATCTTGGAGATCTCCTATTCATTTCATCATTTCATCAGGTTCCTGTAGGGCAATAGGTTAATTCTGTCATATATTGAAAAAATACCGGTATGAAACTAAACAACACAATTAATACCACACATTTCCTCCCAAATTAGATCTTTTGTTTGTCGCTTTTGTGGATCTCAACTTCACCATGAATTTTGAAAATTACTCATCCGAGTAAAACGAATATTGCTATTTGACAACATGATAATTAGTCAACCATCACCCGTCCATCACCCAAACCTTGTTCAGTTAACGGTATCCACCCATCACTGTGCTGCCATTACAAACAAAAAAGTGTCAATTTGACACTTCTATTTTCCACAAAATGATAAGTAGATTTGATTTGTTTTTGTGCATCCAAAGTTTCTATTCATGACTCATACATATATACAAAGTCCACACCTTTTTGCATTGGAAACAACGCTTCACTGAAAGGATAATATTGGTTGCGATATCAAACAATACCGTAGTCCATCGAGTTTGACGCATGTCTCTGTAATGTACGACACGCACCATGTGAATAATATCTAGGTATACATAGGCCTTAATTGTACACAGCTGCAGCTGGAGGGATCCTAGTACATGTGTTATGGTGAGCTGTCACATATCACCGGATAGCGTTTACAGACGCCCGACGGAGAGCAACATTTTTCAATCCGTTCGTCTCCGTTCATATATGCATTTCTTGCCCGTTTCTTGTTTGGCGAATGCGTTCCTTGTCAGGCGATGTACGTTGTTTTATCCAGCGAAAAGTTTTGTACATTATGCAGCAATGAAGATGACTATCACCACCGGATAATTTGATTTTGCAAATTTTCTATCCGTCCGGCATCCGTTTACGTTATCCGGTGATATGTAACAAGGGCTTTATTACAGTAACATCATGAACTGAAGCAACCGTGGTGTGGACATTACACCATTACATGTACATCGTAGTTCGTACATCCAACACTTCGCTAGAAATTAAATAATCCTTGTATAGATTTAAACCGTTGATGGACTCAACTTCTGCATTTAATTTGATGCACAAATGAATTAAAGACAGAATATCTTTGCAGGTTGGCATAAATCATTAAAAAAATCAATTTACAGTTTTGTACGTACATAGTATACTGTAAAATTACACTTGTGCCTATCAAGTCAAAGAAATGGTTGTTTTTAAGTCATGTCCGACCATACTTCAAGTAGATAAATTATCCTCCTGGTATATATTGTGGTATCACATACAGTTGACAAGCACAGCTTCCACATTTAATTCGCCACACAAATGAAGGTAAAATCCATCAGCAAATTTGAAGGCAACCCGTGAAAAGCACTTACAATTACAGATCTATACAGATACATATTTATATAAAAATGTACATGAAAAGGACTGTGGTTTGTACAATACGTGTATATGTCCAACGATACTTGAAATTTTTGGTTATGGTTTATAGTGGTATCACATACAGTTGACAAGCACAGCTTCCACATTTAATTCGCCACACAAATGAAGGTAAAATCCATCAGCAGATTTGAAGGCAACCGTGAAAAGCACTTAAAATTACAGATCTATTCAGATACATATTTATAGAAAATGTCCATGAAAAGGGATGTGGTTTGTACAATACATCCAACCGTACTTCAATTTTTTGTTATGGTTCTGAAACGGACACGAACCACAGTTGATGGACGCAAACTCTTGTCCAGAAACGAAGACAGAATCTCTACAGACTTGCAGATTGGCATAAATAATTAACAGTAAATATGGAAGCAATTAATGCGTCAAGTCCACTCCAAAGGATTGTGGTTTGTAGTTGTACGTTCATGTACTAAAATATCTGTGCTATGTGTAAAGACTGTCCAAAGGTTGTTCTCAAGTGGGAGATATTCTCTGGAAATATTTTGGTTTTGTTTCTATATAAATATCAACTAAAGATTACTCCCATATACGTACATGTATTTTGTCAACAGATAAATGTATAAGACTTTGACTTCATTACTCAAACACATAAAAGTTCATGTTGTTGTCACTAGTACAAATGCAACAGATACATTGAGTCGAATAAACTGTGGTTGTCTAAAGGATGTGTCACCATTTATTTTTGTTTTCTTCATTCTTTCAGTTTTGTTTTCTACAAATGTGTAAAGCGCATCAAAGAAATTACTGCAATTAATGCGGGTGATTTTTCCCACGCATCTTGTCATCACAATGGCTGTTTTGAGAATCAGAATAATTAAAGGGTACCACCACCCAAAAACAATATTCTTATAAATGAAAGGTAACATCTTTAGTATTCCATTCCATCAAGTTCACAAAAATATGTTTCCAGAAAAAAAAATATATAATCTGAAAACACATCACCATTCTAAAGCATGCGTTCATGGGTCAGAATGTACGAGACTAATTTGTCCAGAGCAAAACGAACCCTTCGGGATTCTATTGTCTCCAAACGTACGCGTGAATAGCATTGGCGCACTCGCAAATGTTTGGCCTGTACGGAACCAGGAAATAGAAGTGGTTCCGTAAGTGGTGGAAATGAATTGCTTTGTTTATGAATTACACAACCCTTTGCAAAATGTTGGGTATATATTTGATATCACAAAACAGTACCAAAACATATAATTATGTGTTGTTCTTTGCCTAGTGGTCCCCTTTAAAATGGGGCACAACTCATGAACAAAATTGTCTGTAAAATGTATACATGCTGCATTAATCCCTTTATTTTCGTCTGAAAAACAAGTCATTGTTTAATACATTGACCTCCTTTATACTACAGTGGTTACGTGAAAATGTACTATGTAGTAATGGTTGGTTATCATTTCATAGAGGGATTTTATGATTATTAACCCATTGCCTACAGGAACCTGGTGGGTCCTGTATTCAACTCTACTGGGATTGCAATATCTAGTAGGGAACAGGTTAATACGATTCATAGTTCATGCATGGTACATCTTTACCAATTGAATTATCCATTACTGCTCCAGGATATTTACAACAGATAATAGGTGTTTTTTTCTTCTTTTTTGTTTTGTCTGTAAAACATTTCATTGTTAATACATTGACCTCCTTAGACCGAGGTGGTTACGTGAAAAGGTACTATGTTGTAATGGTTGGTTATCATTTAAAGGGCTAATGATTATTAACCCATTGCCTACAGGAGCCTGGTGGGTCCTGTAGTAACCCTACTGGGAAATGCAAAATCTTGTAAGGAACAGGTTAATATGTTTCATACATGGTACTTCTAGTTCTCTACCAAACGAAGTATCAATTCTGCTCCAGGGCATTTACAATTACAACAGATAATAGGTGTTTTTCTCTTAGTTCCCATCATGTTCCAAATAAACATGTACTTCAAGTTGTGGTCATAAATGAAAATGAATGTCATTAATTATCCCTGGCCATTATCTCCCTGGGAGGTAGACCAATTATGATTCCAAAAACACAAACAATTCCTCTCCAAAGTTTTTTTTTAAAGAATGATGTTCAGATAAGCACAACAAATGACAAATAAATTGTCATCTTCAAACTGGCAACGCAATAGAGAAATAAATCACTGTAGACTTCGATGATGACTTTATCATTATGAAAAATTAGGGCACGCTAATAATGACACTTTGAATATCTCCATGGGTGGTAGTCCATTATTACACCATAAAAAAAAAAAACACAATTTGAAAGTAGAGCTCACACAAATGATCCCCTCCAAAATCACAACACAATGCAGAAAAGAGGCGAAACTGGTCCGATTCTATAGGCAGTGCCACTCATCAACACTCAAATATGAATGGGAAATATGGAGTGACAAATTTCTCAGGTTGGTTATTTAAACGTACATTTACATTTACACGTCCGTGGTTCATTAGTCTTCTTCGATGAAAACAAATAGACGGTTGGCCACATCTGGTGGCTACAATAACCCTCGTATAACAATGAGATATAATGTTTGCCTTCGAGTCTGGTAATATTGGTATATGAGCAATGCTGAAGGTGACACACGCCGTTTGATTGAGTACATTTTACTTGGGTTGAATTCATATTTCTTTCACTAAAAACACACAGTAAGTGTAAATAACCACATGTTTTCATCTACCAGGGTATACTTTATTAACTAAGTTCTTGTTTTTTATTATAACTGACAAAATAAAAAAAATTAGGCAAAGTTCATAGCACTGGCCAAAGACAATCCAAATTGAGCTTTAATTGGCCCCACTCAAATTCCCCCAAATTGTACGTAGGCCTACTTGCCTAACTGGGTAAACAAATGTACAGTCTACTTGTTAAAGGAATCTAGTAACTTTGTTGACATGTGCAAAAAGTGATGAAGGGTTGATGCAATGTATATTGTTGTTATCTCATATATATGTCCACAGGGTATTGTGTGAAAATTTCAAGTCAAATGGACATTGCATGGCCAAGTAATGAGCGAAAATGCAAAGTGATATTCACTAACTCACTGCACTCACTTTGTACACGGTTTCAAAACTCCGGGGGAGCTTTTCTTATCTGAATACTTCGATCGTACATATCTTTGTAACGAAGGGGAAATTTGAAAAACCGAAACCGGTCCCATGATTTTATTGTTAATACAAATACAACAAGGTATGAGGGAACCGCTAGAATTAAAATTTTATTTTGAGGATTTGGACAATGTTACTAAGTTCCTTTAACCTGATACTTAGTTATGTGGAACCAGGTGGGCTGTGTACAAAGTCTATGGGGCTTTCAGAATCTCAAAGGGAAGGGATTATTGTTTTGGGGCCACCCAACACTGGTTCTCACTTCCCGGCCACCAAATGATAATAATAGGTTTGATTTTTATCGGCTTATACAATATCATCTCTATAAAGCGCTTTACACTATTATTACCCCAGTCATAGGATATAATGCAAACTAGCACACATTGTGTGCAACATCTCCACTCCCTGGGGAGCATTACTAGGGTAAGGCTCATGGGCATTGAGAAGATCCTTCACAAATCTAAATGGGACCGTTTTCCGTGATAGTGACATATCAAGATTCCACATACTTCCTTATTGCTAAGTGTTTTGCTTTACTTACGTCGTCTAAATGTCTAAGATCTTATTTACTTGAACCAGTAATCGATTCAGAGTACAGTACCCTTCTATTGAGTCACATCATATAAAGCAGCCTAGTCTGGCGGTCCTGGGGTCTGTTGCATGGAAACTTGCAGTTCATCTAGAATCAAACACTAGTTTGCAAATACTCGATGCTCATTGGTCTACATGCTACCTGTATGCTTCCTCAGATAATGAGTAGCTATTTGTGCAAATGGGGTCCTTATTTACCGAGTGATAAGTGTATTGGATGGAATAGATTGGACAGTCTCTTCTCCTTGACCCAGTAAAGCAAATCCAGGCACTCTGTACAAAGTTGGTCAAGCACTGTCTGGGGAAAGAAGTTCAATTTATTTTGCTACCTCCTCTGCAAAAATAAAACCTACCTGGAGCCCCGTTTCAAAAAACTTTTCCAAATGTTTTAAGTATTCAATTACTGTAACTACCATGACAACAGCTATGATACTTGATGCTGATTGGCTGCTGCCATACAGTAGTAGATATAATAATTGGACACTTACAACAATTATCAAACAGGGCCCAGAATGATTTGATTTTAAATAATTCCATATCCAATCCAATATAAAATCTCCCAAACCAATATGTAATTGACAAAATATTACAAATTACAAATTACTTTTCAAAATGCTAAAACAACATTACACATGAATTATGATCCATATTTAGCCATCAGAATACTAAAAACCATCCCCCCTCCCATAAAAAAAGGAGAAATATATAGGAGTCTCTGTAAAAACCCACAGAAGTAAAATATTAAAATTAAAAAAAATTCTAGAGTATTGAGTCAGGCTTATAAGGAAAGCCCCCAATAATGTTTATTTCCCATGGCATGATTGATCATCCTTATCTAACGTCTGATGCCAGTAATGTATTGATGGATGGAACTGTTCGGCTTGACCCATTATTTCAGATCTAGGGAGTCCGTATAAAGTTGGTCAAGTGCTAGTGCCATATTTTGAAATGAGGATCAATTCGTTGTTGTTATTGTTGCTGTTGTTGTATTTCTGCTTTCTATCTAGCTCCTTCTGTAGGCAATGGGGGGGGGGGGGGGGGGGGGAGATCTACCAAATGCTTTGGAACCCATAACTTGGTGGCCTCTACATACAAAAATATCATTAAAATCATACAATATTTACTTGTTAAATATATATATGATTTTGTTGAATTGGTAAAAATTCAAAATTCAAATTCAAATTCATTTGCATAAAGTTATTGTTGTTTTGATTTTACATGTGATCTACCAGCACAAATTGGGGACCCAGAGGCAATTCTTAATTAACTTCTCAACATTTTCCATTGAGTTGGACCAATAAAATATTGAATTGAATTGAACCATGACTTTTTATTTTTTCATACACTTTCTCACAATCCTTTTTAGTACTAGTAGAACGATACTGAAACAATTAATCACATTCATAGAAATTAAAGGGACATTATTAAACATGAATTTACAAATGTATGTTGTCTTCTACAATTCTAAACAAATAATTGATAAAGCTAAAAACACCCCCCCCCCCCCCTTGATTGTGTGTATGTCTGTGTATAGTGAGCAATCAATCAATAATGCATGTACTGTAGACATGTAGCTAAACCACGTGCGCTCAGGCAAGCGAGCCCCTATTCATGACGCACTGTGTGCACTGTGCATTTGCATGCACCAAATGTGTGCACTGTGTGTTCAGTAGAGTGTGTGTGTGTATTGGTGCGCATAATGGCACACATGCACACACAGCGCCCCAAGGCCACAATAGCGTGAAGCGGATGCCTCCTATTGGACACATGCTAATAGGATTATGCAAATGAGCAAGAGCGATGCTGGATGGTCTGTTTATTACCTTAAAAATCGCATTAAATCTCATATTTTAATGCTTTAGCCTAAAAAGTTCCAATCTTTTGTAAATGATTCAAAAGTTAAATCAATTCCTTGAAGGAATAAATTCGTAATCAAAGAATATCAGCAGTTAATATTGCCAAAAATACAAATTCTATGCAGGTTTTGACAACTTTTAGCTAACCACTAATAAATGGTACTCCCTATATGTACATATAGGCTGTGAAACTTATAATCTTTACTCTGGTTTCTCTGCAATACGCATAAATCTTTCGCCTTTTACTAAAGATTTCCGTGCAGAGGAGCACAATGATGAGTCTATAGACTTATTTTTCTCTGCCCTGTAGCAATACGGGGCATGCAATCCAATGAAAAGACAGAAAAAAACATGACAAAAAAATAGGGTTGGTTACTAAAATTTAGTATTTGGCAAAGTTTAAGATGTATAAAACTAATCGTACTTCAGTCTGATAAATCCTATTAGCATGTGGTCAACAAATGCTTCACAAACTATGTAGTTGATACAGAAGATATCGTTGATGGAGGGTATCAAGGTATCTGTTGACCGTTTGTCTTGCGGAGTAAACAATCAAAATTCTAAAAAACCATGTCACGCATGGGCCCCGTTGCAGAAAGAGCTACAATCGATTGTAAGTCATTGTCAATTTGCACGTTTCAACCAATCAGATTGGCGCATTTAGAACACATGATCTGACTTACAATTAATTGTAACTCACAATCGATTGTATCTCTTTCTGCAACGGGACCATGATGTCACACTGAAACTGGACTACACAGAACACCACTCTCATTAGGATGGAAAAGAGGAGCACATATTATTCATGTTCACCTTCTGTTATTTTTGTTCATTTACCATAATTTTCTGTTCTCATATTTTTTAAAACTCATCTTCCCTTCTCATTTCGCCCTCTCTCTCTCTCTCTCTCACACCATTTTATTCATTCAAGTGCCCAGTATTCTAACTCAAACCACGATCACTGAAATACTTGATGGTATACCAAACATAATTCCAATGGGAATTCACTTGAAAGAATTCAATTTCAAAATGTTCTCTAAATGTCTTAATGAAAATGTTAAAAATTCAGACGAAACAAAGTCTGACCTCAACAGAATGTCTGGAAGTATAAAGAATGTCTTTATAAGCAAATGCAGATTGAAACTCGCTATTTTTCAATTATACCCTGTTTCTAACAAAAAATGACATTAAATTGAAAAGCAAATAAAAATTAAAATTAAAAAATTCCAAACTCACTCAAATACTTGAGTGTCTCCACCATCATCTTATATCAGCTAGCACCATAATAAAAAAATAAAATCTGAACTAAAATCAAACAAGATAAAAAATAAAATTTTAATTTTAATTAAAAAAATAAAACTCACTGAAATACTTGAGGGTCTCCTCCATCATCTCCGAGGACAGGATGTAGCGGTCATCGTCGTCCATCTCGAGCCCGCCGTCGCTGGCCATTAGCCCGGCCGTGGCCGCTGGTCCAAGCCAGTCATCATGATCATAGCTGTAGTGGGATGTGGTATCGGCACGCAGCGTGTAGAGAGGGATCTTCTCTTCAAGAAGACTGAAGATCTCCACTTCCGGTATGTTGGAAGAGTTGTGAAGATCTGTTTAAAATGTAAAAAATAATTGAGCTGATTAGTGATTAACAACGGATTTGTGTCGTCTAATAGATCGTATTACGGCCTTTACAGAGCCTACAGAGGTGTCTTTTTCTTGAGAAGACTGAAGAACTCCACTTCCGGAATGTTGGAGGAGTTGTGAAGATCTGTTAAAAGAAAGTAAAAAAGAATGATGAAATTGACTATTAATTCCCCAAAATATGTATTTTGTATACATATTTGTTGCTGTAGTGGGAGGTATCTTTTCCTCAAAAGGACTATTATTATTATGAGTAAATAAAAGATCTTTACTTTCAGGATGTTGAAAGAATTGTGAAGATCTGTTACAAACTAACAAAGAAAATAATTACATTTATCACTATTTCCTAAAAGATTTGATGCTTTGAGTAGTTATTAGTTACTGTAGTGAGATGTTGTTTGTCATGCCGCTTGTACAGTATGATTTTCTTTTCAAGTACATTTAGGTTACATTGAGATGTCCACTGCGGAAAGTTGGAAAAATAGTGAAGATCTGTTTACATCTTATAAGAACATTTATGACGAGATGGTTAAACGATAAATATTTCATCACCTCATTTCAATAACGATCCTGTGCATGTTCATTTTAACTCAAACACCATCCATACCTTGATGAAGAACAAGAGATAGGCTGAGCACATCACAAATCACTCGCCGGGGAAAGAAACACAATGTAAAAAAATATGGTTTGAAAGGGGTAACTAATCAACTCAATTCAATAAGATAAGGCCACCATAGAGACAAAAAGAGAACAAAAAACAATTGATTTTTTTTCTTCATAAACTGGATGTTAAGTAAACTCAAGCCTGGACTCCCAGGTATATGTATTCTCACGATCTGCTCGCACCAGACAGACGAAAACACAAACAGAGTACAAAATGACGTGGTAATGAAAGTTGACAGAGCATGCACATCTCCCGAATTCGGTTCAGTACTCGACTTCGAAAGTTCAGCGTTAAGTGGTCGGCATACATGTATATGTGCATGGATGTAGAATGACTTGGGTAAATGTCAGTATGTTTTTCCAGGGGGACTGTTTTCGACCGGATAAATTCAGGTAGGAGATGACAGCAAGGATAAATAGTTGTCTTTACCCAGAAAAATTAAATTAATGCTCTTTCATCAGAATGAACAGAACAAATCTTGGGAAGATTCTACACAAAGATTTTACTTATAAATTCAGATATTAGTTCTGATAAAACATGAGAGTGAGAACAAATATTTGTGTGTGTATAGAAAATCAAACAGCTGTTCCATCTTCATATTGGCAGAAATGTTGGAAAACAAGTTTTTCCAAGATTCTAGGCACACACATTTTGTTAAGATTGAATTATTGTCCTAGCTAGTATACAAAACTTATATCGCTGATCGACCCATTATTTTTAAACAAATATTCACTTTAGTAGTGAAACTAAAATGTCAACCTATCATCTAGCATTGACAACGACATGTATAATGATTGAAGCACCGATGTATATCAGCTTTAATACAAAACTAATTTTGACCCATCATACGCAAATATCCACTAATTAATAAAACAAAAATGCCAGTCCACTATCAACAAGCATAAATGTAGGTTATTTAATGCCAGAAAATGGCCCTTCGCTTTCTTTGACCAAAAGCAATCAACCCCTTTTAAGGCTTGTATGGGTTAAACTTTATTATTCTTAAACAGGTTTCAATTCATTGCTAAAGATATAAAAAGAAGAAAAAAAAAAGAAGTAGAGAAAAAACAAATTTATGCTGGAAGGGGAAGGGGAAGGATAAGTGCTGTCAAATTATGTTGACACTGAGAGAAAGGGAGGACTTTCAAAGTTGAGGACATGTACAGTCCAAAGGCACTGCTGAATAAACAAGAAAGCCAACAGAGAATTTATTGTGTTAACTCCTTGGACCCGTTGCAAAAAGAGATCCAATCGATTGCAAAGTTGCAATTAATTGTAAGTCCGATCATGTGACTAAATGCGCACATCTGATTGGTTCAAATGCGCAAATTTTCTGACTTGCAATTAATTGCAACTTTACAATCGATTGCAACTCTTTTCGCAACGGGGCCCTTGAGTGCCAATGTCTGCCTATTTGCACTGGGGGTGTTGCATAAAGAGTTGCGATCAATCGCAAAGTGGCGTTTAATCGCAAGTCAGAAAATTTGAACATTTTAGCCAATCAGAGTTGGGCATTTAGGCGCATTTTGTAATTTGCGAGTAATCACAACTTTGCCATTGATTGCAACTCTTTATGCAATGTACACCTCCCTGGTCACACAATAAACACAAATGCCATAGTGTTATACAATCCCTGGCGCTCAATGTGTTAACCCATTGTGGACTGATCCGGAGACAAAAACCATGGGATGATGTCTACGTAGAATGCATGTTGTACATTATGGTTTAATCAATGGTATCTGGGCCAATATTCATGACACTTGCAATATAAGTTTCATGCTTTAAGTCTATTTTGGATGATGCTGCCAAGTAAGAAATGATTGGTCATTTAGTTTCCAAGTAGGGTTAATTTAGATGGTAACAAATTATGCTAAACCAGCTAACACCAGTTAGCAACTACTAAAACAAGGAATGGTTCCATACAATGCTATTTCACGATAGCTTTATCATATTAAAATACACTCACCAGACTTTGTATGAACGCATATGAGATACATTGTGAAGTTTGTACCACTGCGTATTGATGCTGCACCAGCTCAGTTCCTCAAAATATTTTCTACAAATGTAATCCTAGTATTTCCAACAAACACTTGAATGCAAGCTAATTCATCTCGAGATATCACCCCATGAGAGATCCAGTTGTTGCTGCTTCAACTATAGTTTCTTAAGCATTTCCTACAAATGTACTGTAATTCCAGCAGAGTAGAACATATCTACTTAAATACACTGTCCTTTGATTGAATGCGTCTTTGAGCCATCACCAATTTGGGATCAAAAACGGATAACGATATTCAAAGCCACCTGCCTTCAGAAGATCCATCTCACTTTCTGATTGAAACATTACCATCCTTCAGGCCTTCATACAGATCTACTGGTCAAGAAGTAAATAGAGGAGGGCCAAAAGTCTTTAAAAACTGGAATGCATAATGGCCAGGGGGGTGTTTCACAAAAATCTTAAGTTGATCTTAGCTCTAAGATGGTCTTAAATATTATGGAAAGCCATTAGTGTTTTGAAACATTTTTGTAAAAGTTATGTTGAAATGCATAAAATGTTGATTCAAATCATATCTAATTATCAAAGAGATTTCATGAATTTTATGTGAAGAATATATATGATTTGAATCAACATTTTATGCATTTCAACATAACTTTTATAAAAACTGTTTCAAGACACTAATGGCTTTCCATAATAGTTAAGACCATCTTAGTGCTAAGATCAACTTAGGATCTTTGTGAAACACCCCCCCCCCCCTCCAGTACTGATAATGGCTGAACTAAAAATCAATATCTACCTCTCAATGCTATCTAATTCTTAGGCAACGCTCGAAATTAGCACAGGCCCGATGGCCCGGGGCCACTAAAAATTGCTGCCGGGCCAGTAAAAAATTCAAATTACCAATGTTTGCTGGCCCGATCGGGCCACCAAATGTTGAAACCATTGTGCAGACAATCATGTGAATTATTTGCAAATTTGTTACCTCACAAACAACGCTTGATTTGTGATTCAAAAAGAGAAGAGAGAGCGATCGTAAATCACTTAAATCGCGCACTTTTCACAAGTAGAAAATAAAAAGACGCAACTCTCTCTCTCTCTCCCCCCTCTCCCCTTTCTCCTCCCTCCTCTCATCCTCTCACTCTCTCTCCCCCCTCTCCCCTTTCTCCTCCCTCCTCTCATCCCCTCTCTCTCTCTAGCTCTCTCTCTCCCTCTCTCTAGCTCTTCCCCCATCGCTTTTCATCCCTTATCTTTTGTTTGTGTTGTCAGCAATCCCACATGCACGCTCGCGATATTTTTTTTGTGCAATTTTTTTCTGCACGATCAGGGTTATAATTCTTTTTTTCAGACCATAATAATAGTCCATTTTTACAGATATTATGAAGGAATCATCATAAA
The DNA here is from genome assembly GCA_037951105.1 of Echinarachnius parma. NCBI lineage: Eukaryota > Metazoa > Echinodermata > Echinoidea > Clypeasteroida > Echinarachniidae > Echinarachnius > Echinarachnius parma. Next base: position 113,954 of record JBAMJV010004101.1, read on the forward strand.
AAGGTATGAATGTTGTGCTTACTCATGTAATATTGTCTTGACAAATTGATTATGCTTGCCAATTATGAATTATTTTGCCGATTTTTAAAGCCCAGTCCATACATGTGTTTTTTGGTTAGTGATATGAAGTTTCAAAATCGAACATGAAAACTTCCTAATAATTTGGTGTCTCCAAGATGAGACTGAACTGATTCAATGTTGGTTTCATTTATTCAGTTATAGATTGTGATTTTAAGCAAGACATTTTCAATAATTCACCTAATAATGTCTAAGTCCTAAGATTCAACTCTGTCTCTAGTCTCTAGACAAACTTGATTAGACAAGTCATTTTACTTTTGTTCTTCTTTATTTATTCGGGCCAGCAGATTCTGGTTTCGGGCCACCAAAATTTGAAAAATACTATTTTTACTGGCCCGACCGGGCCACCAGCAAAAAAAGTTAATTTCGAGCGTTGTCTTAGGGCTGGAAAAGATGTACACATAGATCTAAATGATTTTCCTTGAAACAACATACATCAAAATGAGAGTATCTCGATCCACTTTATAATTTTAAAACATTACCAACCTTCTTTAATACATAATCTATTTTTTCAAGAAGTAAATAGAGGAGAACCTATTCTTTTATATTCTGAAAAACAGAAATATATGAGAGAAAAAATAAATACCAATAATCAATAAGATGTACACATCTAATGATATTCCTTGAAGCAACATCCATGTAAATCAAAATCTCGATCCACTTTATAATTATCAAAACATTACCAATCTTCTTACATAATCTTTATTTCAACAATTAATTAAAGGGGAGGACTTTTCTTTGTAGTCCGAACAGTAGGAACATGCGATCTGCGACAAAATCAATATGTGGCTTACAATTGTAGCTGTATAAGATGTAAAATATAATGATTTTCCTTGAAATAGCAGTCATGTGCATCACAAAGTGAGTAACATACACAGACAGACATTTGTTGATAAACAGAAATGGAAAAGAGGGGGGGGGAACAAATATAGCTGCACTGCCATCTCTAATAAGGAATAAATCAATACTGAAACATTAAAAAGGGCATGTCTGCATACATTTGATATTTCACCTTGAAACAAAAAAAAAACATTTAAACATGTCTCCGATCATGTGATCATGCAAAATGTGAGCATAAAACATACAAATACTGAAAGATTAAAAGAAGTAGAAAAGAAATATGACCCCTAATGATAAAATCATCAATAATCAATCATAAAAAATGCATGTTGTCACCCTAATTCTACCTTGAACAAAATTACAACATATATGAACATGTGATGCAAAATGTTAGCGAATTCCCAGACAGTGGAAGATGTATTATTCAGTTGTAAAAAAAGAGAAGGGGACAGTTCTTTAAAGGAATTTAGTAACTTTGTTGAAATGTGCAAATTGTGATTAAATGGTTGACACAATGTATATTGTTGTTATCTGATATGTCCACTGGGTGTTGTGTGAAAATTTCAAGTTACTGTATATGGCCGAGTAATGAGCAAAAATGCAAAGTGATATTCATTAACTCATTGCACTCACTTTGTACACGGCTTTGACGATCCAGTGGATAATTCAACATCTGAACACTTCAATCATAAATATCTTTTTAACGAAAGGGAAATTTGAAAATCAAAACCTGTCCCATGCTTTTATTGTTAATACGAATACAACAAGGTATGAGGGAACCGCTAGAATTCCAATTGGATTTTGAGGATTTGGACAATGTTACTAAGTCCCTTTAAAGTCTGAATAGCACAAACATCTGATCGGAAGAAAGATCAATAATTTAGACTCACTAGTCGCTGCCTGTGCATAATAAATGAATGCACCTATAAATGTTACATACAAACATTGTACTAACAACAGGCACACGTGCCTAGAAATGTGATTAACTCTAATAATAGAGTCAGAGAGAGGATTATGTATATGGGATCAATCAATATAAACATTAAATAGGGTAGGACCTAAAATAGATCAACTTCAGTTCACTTTCTCATGCACTATTTAAAGAATATTAAAGAGAAACACCAGTTTAACCAATAAAAAGTAAGAACCTTCATATCTATCTTTAAACAAAATTTAAACAAATTATATAAAACATAATTAACTTTGTTTTCTTTGTTAAAGGGATCTAGTAACTTTGTTGAGATGTGCAAAAACTGATGAATGGTTGATGCAATGTATACTGTTGTTATCTCATATGTCCTCAGGGTATTGTGTGAAAATTTCAGGTCAAATGGACAATGTATGGCCAAGTAATGAGCGAAAATGCAAAGTGATATTGGGTGATATTCACCAACTCACTGCATTCACTTTGTACAGGGATGAAAATCTCGCCCGGAGATTTTCTTATCTAAATACTTCAATCATACATATCTTTGTAATGAAAGGGAAATTTGAAAAACCGAAAGCTGTCCCATGATTTTATTGTTAATACGAATACAACAAGGTATAAAGGAACCGCTAGAATTACAATTTTATTTTGAGGATTTGGACAATGTTACTAAGTCCCTTTAACATAAGCTGTGAAATAAACCATGAACAATAATTGATATTAAAGAAATATCCATTAAAAAAATGAAATTCATGTAACAAGATACTTACAGGTACATGTAATTCATATCTAGAGGGCCTGAGTAAGAGTAAAAGCCCAATAACAGGGATCGACACTAGCACTTGCCCGCTTGCCCGGGGCAAGTACAAATTGGTGTCGGGCAAGTAAAATTTCATAAATTGTCTGGTTTCCTTGCCCGATCGGGCAACTAAATAATAGTTCAACTACAAGAGAACAATGTAATTTCATGTGTTTTAATCTCTTCTAGTGGTAAGAGGGCAAGTAAATTTTTATTTGGGGCAAGTAAAAGTTCAAAATGTATGATTTTACTTGCCCAAAAGGGCAAGTACAGACAAAAAAGTTAGTGTGGAGGCTTGTATAGCATGTCAAAATCCGCCCGGTTACAAGAAATGTCAACCACAAGCTTTGAAAATTAGTGTGCTTCAGCAAAAGTTCAAATAAAATATTTTAGTAAATTTGTCAGGAGAAATTTGTTTCACTATAGATGTTTCAGGGCAAGAAGCTGTTTCATTAAGTATGGCACTTCGGATGTTGCATTGTTCAATTACCAAAGGAACTTCAGAATATATATATTATCCCCCCAAAATGATATAAAATCATTGCAATATTTTCAAACAGTATGCTTAAATGTTGAACTTATTCAAATTCCAAAGCAAATTCAGAATATCTATAAAATGCCACAATACAAAGAATGCTTGTGATGAGCTTGAAACAAGATGAATTACCAACAGTCTTTGCAATATTCTCTTAATTATGTGCACTGTATATTCCACTGCAAAGAGGTAAGAATCAGTACGCACGCTTTCGCAAGAGATATGCACGCACATGAACTCCTGCCCACTATATAGATAGCAAAAATTCACAAAAATTCAGCAAACTCAAATCGAATCTAACCACTTTCTTCTAAATCCCATCTCAGTACTCCTTGGGGAGCACCAAATGCATAAAATTTCTCAATTTTACATTAAAAAATTCACCGCGAGCCAAAAATCAGTATGCCTACATGTAGGATGAAGTGCAAATTACACGGAAATGAGCGAATGCTGCGCCACAGATGTAGTGTCAACACTTGAAAACGATTCTTACCGATGTATTCCTTAACTCTTAACGTGCCGGGATTTTAATGCTCTATGGCATTTGTGTGTATTGTAACTCGCAAAAATGCGAGCTTGGCACTCAAGGAGTTAAAAGGAAAAAAAGATTCTCAATTTCTCTGGAGGAAGACAAGCTACATGCTACATTTTCTTCCTTCTCCATCACTCCTCTCTATTATGTAGAAGTCAGCTATCAGAAACATTCTTAGATAATTCAGTGATACCCCCAAATGCAACTACTATTTAATACTCCTACTAAATTTACAGCAAAAACAAACAAATATTTTTCACAGACATCTAGGTTAATGGTATTCTATAGATACATTGATGGAAAAGATTCTCCATTTCAAATTTATACCTTTTCTTCTTCTTCCTCCTCCTCCTCCACCTCCTATTTCTCTTCCTCCACCTCCTCTTCAACCACTGATGTGTGTAGAAGTCAACAACTAACAAAAACCTCTGAGAAAACAGTAATCTGGAAATTAGATCTACAGATCTTCCCTTTCTTCTTCTGGAGTAGTGATAAGTAAACAAGTGTCCGTATAAAAGACATAAAATTGAAAATTACTATTTAGTCAACATTTATAGTAATGCATAGATCCAACCACTTCTTCCTTTTAATAGGTAGTCCATAGAAGCACTGTAGAATTCAGCCATTTCTAAACGATTCTCATAGCATTCAGTAATTTGTATTTTTAAACCAACCATTTCTTCCTTCTGGTTGTCCATAGATAGAGGCACCATAGAATTCAGTCAGTTCTGAACGATTCTCGTAGAATTCAGTACGTTGTAATTTAATAATGTATACACGTCTATCCCACATCCAAGCCACAGTCCCCTCCTCCTCCTCCTCCTATGCACTTGACTGATTTATAAATCGTAGACCATCTGTCGGGGAACAAAGGGCATTTGCAAATTGCCCAAATCTGTTCTCCTTCAACTTCGATATAGAGATATCACAGGGCAGACAAATCTTCAAATGTTGTTAATCACAGCACGCCTCATCCCTCGTTTCTCCTAATAAAGCTCTCCCTTAATTTCCCCCACATTAGTCCAATGTTGCATCCTCATTTCATTGTCATTGGTGTTGTTGTTGTTGCTATTGTTGTTGTTGTTATTGTTGTCGTTATTGTTGTTGTATTGTTATTGCCGTTCTTGTCGTGCACTCACTGCACCATTTCCAGGTCAAAAGAGAAGGGGTATCATTGGCAGACACACTGTATCCCATGACCCATCCCTTGTTTCCATTGATCAAACTTTCCCTTTTCTCTCTATTTAAACAAATATTTTAAAAATATTTCATCGGCATTAAACCATTGAATCCTGATTTCATTGTTTGTTTTTCATTATTTGAAATGATTCTCAGCGAAGTCGGTAATTTCAGAATAATTCTTGAAAAGTCATCCTAAATCCAGCTCAATCGCCCCATGATCCTCCTGCTGTACGATGGATTGATTCAAAGCTTCTGTCATGAACAAAAGGCATTTGCAAAATGCACATTTTTTTTGTTATCGTTAAAATTCAGCATTTCTCATTCTACGAGAGAGAAAGTATCATTGCCAGACATTGCACGTCATCCTAGGATGCCTCATCTTTTCCACATGCACGAGTGTGTCGTATCGTGTCATTTCATCATCTGTTGTTGTCTCCAAATCCCCTATTTCTATCTTTTTTCAGTGCTCAGAAGCAATATTCCATGCAGTCAATAAAAGATAAGCTGACACTGAACTCTTGTCTCGCCAATCTCCATGAACGTAGCATCACATGTTTATCTCTCGCCGTCTCATATCCCAATGACTATTCTATTCCGAACGTGCACTCATCTTGTCGTACGTACGTAACATCTCATTTGATCATCTGCTCATCCCAAAGAGACTTTTTTTTCTCTCTCTGCTTTAGCAAGCCAAATAATTGTTGTTCTTTTTTAGATTACGCAATATTTCATGCAGTCATAATATAGTTGAGTAGACACTGAACGTTGTCTCGCCCTGAATGTAGTAGCACCCCTTCTTTCGCTCTCCCAGTCTCACTTGTCAATGACTATCCCATTCCCACGTGCACTCATCTTGTCGTACATATACATGTAAGTAACATCTAATTTCATCATCTGCTCATTCCCAAAATGGCTTTTGTCTCTCTCTGCTTTAGCAAGCCAAATAATATATTTTTTATTTTTTAGATTAAGCAATATTTCATGCAGTCAAAAGAAAAGAGCAGACAGTACAAGACACTGAACATTGTCTCGCCATGAATGTAGCGGCCCTCGTTTCTCTCTCCCAATCTCACTTCTCAATGACTATATCCCAATCCCATATTAAAATGCACTCATCTTGTTGTGTACGTAACATCTAATTTCATCATTTGCTCATCCCCAAATGGCTTTTGTCTCTCTCTACTTTAGCAAAATTGTTATTTCTTTTTTAGATTTAGCAATATTCCATGCAGACAAAAAGACAAGCAGACAATACTAGACACAAAACGTTGTCTTGCCATGAACGTAGCATCCCTCGTTTTTCTCACTTCTCAATGACTATCCCATTCGCACGTGTACGTACATAACATCCAATTTCATCATCTGCTCATCTCAAAATGGCTCAATTTTGTTCTCTCGCCCTCAGCTTCAATATAAACCACAGAACAGAGAAGATGATTAAATTCTGCCCTTAACCTTTTCCCTCCTAGATTTTCCACAATCCCCATCTAGAGTTAATACAGGACCCAACAGGTTCCAAAAGGCAATGGGTTAACCTGTTCCCTACTAGATTTTGCAATCCCCTTAGAGTTAATACAGGACCCACCAGGTTCCAAAAGGCAATGGGTTAACCGGTTCCCTACTAGATTTTGCAATCACCATAGAAATAATACAGGGCCCACCAGGTTCTCATTTATAAGCAATGGGGTATTACCTGTTCACTAATAGATTTTGCAATCCCCATATATAATTAATACAGGGCCCACCAGGTTCCCATACATGTACACAATGGGGTATTTACCTGTTCCCTCCTAGATTTTCTACAATCCCAATAGAGTTAATACAGGACCCACCAGGTTCCAAAAGGCAATGGGTTAACCGGTTCCCTACTAGATTTTGCAATCACCATAGAAATAATACAGGGCCCACCAGGTTCTCATTTATAAGCAATGGGATATTACCTGTTCCCTACTAGATTTTGCAATCCCCATAGAGTTGATACAGAGCCCACCAGGTTCCCATAGGCAATGGGTTAATCACTCAAATGCTTCAGCGTCAATTTCTCCCCATCCACTAATTCCACGTGTGAGTCTCTCGCATCCTCTCCTCTTTTTTCACCAAAATTGCTATATAAAAGTGTTCCTCTCTTTTCAGCTCAGATGATAGCATGCGAGTTGGCTTGGATACCGCAGTAGAGAAAGAATGATGATGAAAGTCTGCCTTTTATCCCTCAATGCCTCATGTGACATCTCTTTCTCCTCCTATTCCCTCTTTTTCGACTATCCAATGCGTATGCCTTTCGTCGCGTCATCACATTTTATCGAATTATAATAGATCTGTTTTTCTCTCCAAAACGCTTCAATTTTACCTCGTCTCAGGTACATACTATTATATACCTGCGCAGTGCATTTGATTGTATGATGCCCCACCCTGCCATTTCTCCAGGCACATTTTCCCCCCCGCAAATTCCCTTTTTGACTATTCTATGCATGCATCATTTGCTTTTGTCTCCAAAATCGCTTTAAATTTCATCTTCAATATTTATTTATATTTAAAAGGCAGACTACAAAAATTTAAACACATTTACACATACACTACACAAAGAAGATGGAGAATTTCTGAATTTTATCACAATAATTATGCCTCACCTTTCCTTTTCTCAATCCGAGGCAGATTTTCCTCTTAATTATCTATTTTTAAAGATTCCGTGTGAGCTCCATCTGCTTTTTGTCTCCAAAATCGCTTACAATTTCGTCTCTCAGCTCCAATAGACCAGACAAAATGTAAATCCAAGTATACAAGCAAGTATACACTACACAGGGATGAAGATGAAGCAATCCTGCACTTTATTACACAGTACCTCATCAGCTCACCCCCTCCCTTTTTTCTATGGCAGTTTTTTTTTTTTCATCTAAAGACTTAATTCTCTTTTTGACTATTCCACGTGCGTGCCTCTGTTCGCGTCGTCTCGTTTCATCGTGCGACTTCGTCTCCATGACGTGATTCATCGGCGAGCCCCACGGTTAGCTTGGTCATCTATTCATAAAACATGTACAACGACATTGCCTGTGTAGTCTTGTGTTTCAGACCCTGCTGTGAAAGCATCATGAATTTAGGTTCAAAGTTTATCAAGCGTTTGGATGCTACACAGCTGATCGCCATTTTGAACTAGGCTAGTTTGTGCAGGCTGCATTATAACACTGAGCCAATGTGTATTTTGCACTGTCTGCAAGACGTTAGCAAGATTGGCACTGCATGTCTGATCACTGAATCAAAACCACCTTTAAAGGGGACCAACCATAGGACAACACATAATTATATGTTTTGGTACCATTTTGTGATATCAAATATACTCAACATTTGGCAAATGTTTGTGTAATTCATAAACAAAGCAATTAATTACCACCACTTATGGAACCACTATTATTTCCTGGTTCTGTACGGGCCAAACATTTGCGAGTGCGCCAATGCTATTCACACATGCTCTAGAATGGTGATGCGTTTTCCATTTTTATTTTTTTTTACATATTTTTGTGAACTTGTTGATGGAATGAACTACTAAAGATGTTACCTTTCATTTATAAAAATATTATTTTTGGGTGGTGGTACCCTTTAAATTTAAAGGGAACCAACACCCACAAATGTTATTCTTATAAATGAAAGATAATAGTTTACTACATGTATGTACTAAAGTATGTGTTCATGTGTCTGCTGAAGAAGACTAGATCTATTGTCTAGGACGTACAATTCTTCCATGCAGATGTTTGGCGCATTCGTAACCATGAGGCCCTGTTGGTTCCGTAAGTGTTGGTTATTAATTGTATCGTTTATGAATACCACAACCCTTTGCAAAGTGTTGGACAACTATTTAATATCAAACAACTGTACCAAAACATATAAGACTGTGTTGTTGTTTGCATGGTGTTCCCCTTTAAGTTTAACAATCTATTTAAGCATACTACTAGTAGTATGACATTTTTTTCATGTAAAGACATTAAGTCAAATGTTGCAGACCTCCACACTAACCTTTTCTCTGCACGACCCATTCGGGAAAGTAGTACAATCATAAATGTTAACATTTTACTTGCCAAATTACTTTGAGATGAGATTTTACTCGCCCAAACATCAATTTTTACTTGGCCCGGGCAAGTGCTAGTGTCTAGCCCTGCCTATAGCTTTCTGTAATGCAGGTGTCATTTGTATGACGCACCTCTTCACCCCTGGGAAAGGTGCGGCATGGTGACATCATAAGTGCGTCATGGGTGCGTCATAGGTGCGTCATGGATGCATCCATGACGCACCTTTCCCGGGGGTCAAGAGGTGCGTCATACAAATGACACCTGCATAACCTTGCCGCTTGTTCAAGTTGTCTATCTACAGTGCGAGTCAAAATAAACGAAACCGGACTTTGATAGCTTATAAATCCACAAATATACAATATTGGTATCCTGTTAAAGCTTGGAAAATGTCCTTTAAAATGATATATCATACACTCCGATCACTTCACACTTCACCGAACGCGACCTAATTATCCAAAGGCATACAGAAACTACCGTGTCCAAGTTTGCAGTGTTCTTGTTTTGTGAATGGTTGCATTTGTTGTTTGATTGTCAAAGATAACTTCATCCTGCATGTCCTATTCAGGGGACCCTGCCTCCAAACAGTGTGGTTGCTGATGTGAGGACAGTGTGTGATCCCCTTCCACCCTGATAAACATGAATACACTGGCAACCACCTGATATTTTGTTATGATTCACCAAAGGATATTCTTGAAATGTTCATTTGAAGAAAAAAACGTAAACAGACGCATTCATTCATGATAAACACAACAAAAAACCTAAGTCCCCCTAATCAAAATTGCGTAAAAACAAAAAGGTTTTGAGCAAAATGACTTGGCAGGATTGTTCCTACACGTATTGACTAACTTTTCTGTGGAAATGAGATTGATCCGCCATGTCATGCATGAGTGAGCACACATTAAAGGCAAAATTGTCACTTTTCAAAAGTTACTAGAGGGCAATTCCAAGCAAACATTGACATAACCACTGATTTTTCAAATTCATTGTACCATAACAAATTTGGTATCAAATGAAAGCTAAAAGATTGAACTTTCCAAAAATGTATTTTGTTTTTGAAAAAAAAAATTGTAAACTATTATTTTATTGTTAATATATAGCATAAATTAATTTTCAGTTATTTTCACAAAACATTCTATTAAATATTAAGCATAAAAGAACTGCGAAAAGGAGTTTTCATAACATTTTATTTCAGTGTTGATAGGATCATTGCTTCAATTTTTCAGATAAATATCAATTTCGTCATTTTCGCTCTTCGTTCCGCTTCAGTGACTGTCTCATTTACAATCATTAATATGTCACGGCGTTACACTAAAAACATATATTTTTTATATTTCTGGAAAAATATGAATGGGAATGAAATAATTTTTTGTTTTCTCTGTATTAGCCCTTAGGGCTATAATATGCATGCTGAATAGCAGCATTAACTTTTACTACTTATTAATATAATCAATATCAATTTGGTCACGGCATTACGTTTTGTGTAACGCCGTGACGCTACCTACTGGATTCCCATTGACATAACACAGTAGACATAATCAAATAGTGTAAGATATTTTTTGTAGGTATGCTTGGGCATTGCTCATGCTATAATTATATGAATAGGGTCAGCTGATAATGTTTCCATCTCAAAGTTACCCGAGTCATGTATGTGTATGGGTTGTATGTCCGTCTGTCTGTATGTGCATCTGTACATCAGTGTTCTTTTTTTTGCAATATCTCAAGAATCGTTGGATGGATTTCGTTCAAACTTTGTACAATCCATGTATTTAGAGGTACGGATTATTGGATATGATTTTGGTCCATGAGGTCAAAGGTCAAAGGTCACATAGCTAACAAATATGCAAAAATTATATTATTATCAAGATAGTTTGAGAATCCTTGAAGGATAACATGATAATAATACTGATATGCGTCCAGTGAAGTATATGACCTGATTAGGGAATGGGGTCATGGGAGGTCATAGGTCAACAGGTCAAAATATTGTTGTTGTTTTTTGTTCTCACAATTAAGTTCCAGAATCAATGTTAGAAAGAGTACTGTAGGTAAAAGACAATTTTCTGAAACTGTTTGGGGCACAGGTCAAAGGTCACTCGGATAATTACCAATTCAAAAACAAACATTTACTAACTCTGAAATCATGTTACATGAAACAAATCACTTGCAAATATGCACTGTGCAGACCAAAAATTAAACATTTGTATGTTATTTTGAGAAACAAGGTCAAAGGTCAGATGTCAAAGGTCTCATATTTCATTGTTACATTTAAGTATGTATTTTGGTTTTAATATTTGATGGTTCCATTAACTAACTTCTGAAATAGATAAGAAATTCAATTATGTCCTAAAAGATTTTTTGATCAATAGAGGGCGCTGTGCTGCAAATTTGTGTCATGCGGATGATCATTTAATAGTATCTTGGTTCTATCACCCATTCATCTAGTTCTTTATTGATTCTGGATCACTATATTAAAATTATATCATATTATTCATCTCTTTAATATCTCCCATATATATAACATGTACAATTCAGAGGTCACGGCGTTACAGTCACGGCGTTACAGTGCATAGATACATTTATGATATCATATTTACTATGAGCATTGGATTTTTTCTACATTTTTATTTGGATGTTCTAGCTTGATGTCTAGTACAAAGAATCAATGTGACAAAAGTGCAAAATGTTCCTGTAGTTCACAGAGTTTACTTAGTTTCTTAGCATGTAAGAAACCCATGTCTTTTTGCCGTCACGGTGTTACGGCAGATATTGATATTCATAATTAATCATTTATTGGGAATTTTGGTTTTCTTGCCTATTGTAAATTATTGGTAGGATAGTGGTTACAGATGCATATCAAAAGTTGGTTCTAGATATTTAGATTTTATGAGTTATTTGGACTTTCATCGTGAGAAACACCCTCTGACCGTCACGGCGTTTGCTTGGAATTGCCCTAGAGTAAAAAAGTGACAATTTTGTCTTTAATGTGCGCTCACTCATGCATGACTCGACGGACCAATTTTATTTTCGCATATAAGTTAGTCAATAAGTGTAGGAACAATCCTGCCAAGTTATTTTGCTCAAAACCTTTTCGTTAAAAAGTTATGCTATTTTGATTAGGGGGGACTTACTTTTTTTGTTGTGTTTAGAACAAGACAACGGCAAACTTGGACACGGGTAGTTTTTGCATGACTTTGGATAATAAGGTCCTGCTCAATGATGCGTAAAGTGATAAAAATGTGTGATGCATCATTTTAAAGGTAATTTCCCAAGCTTTAACATGATATCAATATCAACATATATATGTTTGTAATTGGGGATTTATAAGCTATCAAAGTCCGGTTTCGTTTTTGTTTACTCGCACTGTATAGAATCATAAAACATACATGCACAACATGGCCTGTATGTAATCTTGTGATTAAGACCCTACTATCATCACGTACCTTTATGAATATTTGACAATGTCTAGATGTATGAAGGTCATGCAGCTTTTGGTACATTATGGATTGGATTTTTTTTTTCCCTCCAAAGTCTGTTTTATGTTCTAAGCAGCATGAAAAGGCTTTTTACTTGTGTCTAAAGCGACTATAGATATACGGATCATCAATCATCATTTTAATTTCATAAAAGACAGCTCAATAATTAATTTGTCCTATTCTCTCAATTCCATATCTAAATTTCTATATTTAAACAGAACTACATTACATCTTAAGTGGCTGCCATAGACAGGTGGTTGCTGAGACAGGTTTGACTGTATCTAGTCAACCTCGCCTACTTAGTCAAACTTGAATAAATTGAATACTGGCTATAAAGTCAAAGATCTATTTCAGTGTCCTTTTCTCTATTTTCTATTGTTTCCCCAACATAACAAATGTGTAAGTTTCAAAAGTAGGCTTTCATAGATGATTTTGAGCAGTTTTAGAGCAGTTTTCAAAATTTAGTATGACATATTACTCATTTCATGTCTCAAGAAGAGACTGCACACATTCACGACAGAGAGGACAGTATTTCAAAGAAATGCAGGAGAATCATACAATCACTACTACTGCACATCCTCGCAAATAAAAATCTGCCTGTCCCACATTTGATCCAAAGAGGGCGACATTCTACTTTGTGTACAACTGAAGCTTGCATTTCCTTCTGAACAGTAAAACCTGGCTTTCCATTTACAATTAATACCCTATTTTACCCTGGTCAGTGTCCCTATATTTTAATGATTTATATAATAACCATTATTAAAGTACATTAACATCATACCTTCTTGTGAAATGTAATCTAATCCTTACATAGTTATTGTCCTTGCAAAGCTGAGGAGACAATCTAAAAATTAACTAGATGGATCTTCGATTGCGCGCAATCGAAAATTATGCCTCCGCTATCACGCGATTTTAATATCAAGCCCAAATTAACATGCACTGATTTAATTTTTACAAATATTTTTCATATATTTTGAGTCCTGTGCCCTTGACCATATGACCCTAATCTTTGATGGCTCCCTAAAAAACATTCAGGTACCAAGTTTGATTGAAATCTGACATTTAGTTCTTGAGATTTGGGCATTACAAGCTTTTTTGCATGCATACTGAGTCCCGTGACCTTGACCTCAATCTCATGACCCCAATATTTATGGCTACGTTAACTCTTTATGATACATTCAGGTACCGAGTTTGATTGAAATCTGACATTCAGTTCTTGAAATTTTGCCAATGTTACTAGCCATTTTCGCATACATATTGAGTCCTGTGACCTTGACCTTTGACCGCATGACCCCCCAAATCTAATCAGATCAGTGGCACCCCGATATGTACACTCATACCAAGTTTGAAATTGATCCGTCAACCGGTTCTTGAGATATCGCAAGAACGAGGCTTTTTTACACATACATTGAGTACTGTGACCTTGACCTTTGACCTCATGAACCCCAAAATCTAATCAGATCATTGCCACCCCAATATCTACACTAATACCCAGTTTGAATTTAATCCGTCAACCAGTTTTTGAGATATCGCGAGAACGAGGCATTTTTGTATATATATTGAGTCCTGTGACCTTGACCTTTGACCTCATGACCCCTAAAATCTAATCAGATCATTGTCACCCCAATATGTACACTCATACCAAGTTTGAAATTGATCCGTCCACTGGTTCTTGAGATATCGCGAGAACGAAAACGGGACGTACGTACGGACGGACGGACGGACGGACGGACGGACGGACGGACGGACGGACGGACAACCCGAAAACATAATGCCTCCGGCCACTTCGTTGGCGGAGGCATAAAAAAATCAGTTATGGTTCAATCATCTTCTAAAGATTTAACTTGTCACTCTTTGGTCATCATCGTCCGTTCGACAACTTGTCCAGACCTCATCTGACCATTTCCCACCTCTTTTCCCTTAACAAAATATTTATGATTAATAGCAATCTAGGGAAAACAAAGTAAAGCAGTGGTCATCCTCTGATAGTTATGACCGAACATCCTTCTCCATAGTGACCCCAGTCAAGTATTTTCAGGACCAGTCTTGGGCCCCGTATCATAAAGATTCACGATTGATCAGACAATTAATTAATTAATCATATAATCCATTGATTGATCATACAATTATTTGTGAACCTTTATGTTACAAGCACTGGCGTAGATCTGTAATTGATACCTATTCTATTAATTTATCCCCCGCTGAACAATAGGTATTACGTAAGGAACTACGCCAGTGGTTACAAGGTCCTGAAGGGGTTTAAGCTTTTGAAGAAACAATAATGAAATCATGTGACGTACCTGTTATGGTTCCGGCGTCTTGGTTATTGCTTGTCACGACATGGTCGTCATCGTCCGATAGACCACTGGTGAAGAACTCCTCCGAGAGATGGTGGGTGAAGTCTGTTGCCAGGTGGTCCAGCTTGACCACCGGACCAGGGGTCTCGGGTAGAATGTTCAATTCTCCGCTGGATTATGGTCTTGAAGAAGCCCGGGAGCTTTTAGTCCAGCATGGCTCGCTTGGTTGTTGCGTTCTGATGTATAGATCTGTATCAAAATAAAAGACAAATACAACATCAGACTGTGAATGAGGTTCAGTGGACCAGGGGACTCAGGTAGAAGGGTCAGGGTTCAAATCTCTGCTGGATTATTGCCTTGAAGAACCAGAGTGCTTCTAGTCCAGCATGGCTTGCTTTGTTTTTTGCACTCTGATGACTGTATCGCAACATGCAACATCAGACTGTAATTGAGCATGACCACTGGACCAGGGGTCTTACTCTTAGGTAGAAAGGTCAAGGTTCAAATCTCTGTTGGATTATGGTCTTGAAGACAGAGTGATTCTAGTCCAGCATGACTCAATTGTTTTTAGCTCTGATCAATGATTATCTGTATCAAAGTAAAAGAAAAATACAACATCAGATCACAATGAGCTTAACCATTAATTAGTCCAAGAGTCTACAGTGGAGGGTTGAAGGATCAAGACTCAGACTATGTCTAGTCTGGGTCCTATAAACAGTTCTAGTGCTTGGGACGGAGACCTCTCACACGGTGTACCCTTTTTTTTGCTGCAATGCTAGAGATTGGAAGTTGCATTGTGTTTCATGCCAAACAGCAAATGTTGACATAAACGGTCCCCCGGGGTACCAGACGAAAATCCGCCATTTTGTTTAATTATTTATTTAATTTTTAGGGCTGTACTGTGGGTATAGTGTGCATACAATCGCGCGCTGCACTGCATGCACTTGCGCAATAGCTGCGGTACGGTTGGACGCAAGATGGCGCTACACAACGCGGTACCCCGGGGTACAACGGTACCCCGGGGTACCGCGTGTGTCATCAAATGTCCTGTCATGAGATACTGACGTGAGTAAAGGCCCGGTCACATATCACCGGATAGAGTAAACGGATGCCGATGAATAGAAAAGTTGCCAAATCAAATTATCCGGTGGTGAAAGTCTTCTCCATTGCTTCATGCACATAACCGGATAAAGAAACTTACATTGCCTGACAAGGAACGAACAAGAAACGCATATGAACGGAGATGAGCGAATTGAAAATTGCAGTTCTCTGTCGGGCATCCATTTAGGCTATCTGGTGATATGTGACCGGGCCTTAAAGAACAGAGGAGTAGGTGAACCTTCATATAAACTTTTGGTGATTACTGTGTTATGAATTATCAGTATGACCACAATCAATTCAGTCATAAATTAGTTTCTGTAGTTTCATATTGTATCGGTGTAACTTCATCACTCAATAAGACTTTCACTTTAAAAATCAAAACATTCATGCAGCCCCGATTTATCAAAGGCAGAACTTTAAGTGGAATAATACTTCAATATCTAGACAATACTTGATGAGCTGTTCGAGAGTACAGTATAGCAAAGTTCAAATATCGAGTGGATGTATGTAAACATACGATCATTCAGAACACACATACTGTGTTTGTTTAATTAAACAGGTTCTTTTCTTGTAGGGTGTCTGTACATTGTACAGACCTGTCTGTGAATCTACATTTTATGTGTACATTGAATCAGCAAAACTCTAGAATTTTGCTATTTATATCTTCCTTTACAATTCATATGTTGTCATCAGTGGCTTTTTTTGCAAGTCTAGATTTACTATCCCACATTGTTTTATACATTTTTAACAAAATGAAAATAGTACAATATTTACAGTACAATCCATCTCTTTGATTCTTGCTTTTAATATAGAATGAAGGATTATACGTAAATCATTATAATCTTTTACAAACTTATAATACAGAGTAAAACTAGAACAGAAATGCTTGTAAAAGTCTAAATGAAACTATTTACAGAAATGATGATAATAAAGGCATCAAGACAAAAATAAAATGGAAGATAAATGCTTTCAAGTGTTGTTGAACTTGTTGCGATGGTGGATGTAATATTGGCATACACTGTGCGGTTCAGATGTCACTATCAGGTATCAAGACCTTTAATAGTACACGAAGGCCGAGACCTCACATCAATTAAACCTGACTCAACTTAACAACTGAAGATGTGCGTCATTTGGCTTTCATTAACCCACTCACTACAGAAGATTTGATTTTGGTTTACAACACACACTTTACAATGTATACATGTAGACCATAGACTGAACATTTTGGGGGACTAGTCCTGGATGGGTTAACCAAGCTAAGGGGTAGGGGGGACATTAAAGGTACCGTTGTTTGATATTAAATAGATGTCCAACACTTTGCAAAGGATTGTGTAATGCATAAACATTGCAATTTTTAAAACCACCAAACCTTACAGAACCTTACAGAACCTAACAGGGTCTTTGGTTCCATATAAACGCCAAATGTTTGGAGACAATAGAATATGTACATCCTAGAAAACACACTAGTCTTCTTCTGCAGACCCATGCTGAATTTAGTATGGTGATGAGTTTCATAAATCATAGAATTTGTCTGGAAACCTATTTTTCTGAACTTTTTGGTGGAATGGACTACTAAAACTATTCATTTTAAGAATATTATTTTGGGGTTATTGGTTCCCTTTAAATGCTATTCAAATTGCTGGCACAGGCTACCCACCTCACGGGGTACACTGCTGCCCTCTTTGTTCCCTGTTTGGGTTGGCCTACACCGCTTTCAGACTTAATTTAAATTGGTGCAACACAAATTAACTCCTCCTATCTTGCCTGGGTATAACAGCTCAATTTGAGGTATAAAGTGTATCCAAATGTGTGACATTGGCACTCTAGGAGTTAAATGCAGTTAGAATTCTTGTTATTGTTACATGTAAATTGGATTTAGTCAAATCAGCGTGTGTAATTCAGACGGAGCTTAAAGGGGTAGTTTAGTTTTGGTAGAGAGGGCGCTACACATCACAATTTTTGTGTGAGGTAATGAAAAACTGAGTGCCGAATTTGAGAGAACATGCAATTTTAATGGCAGAATAAACTTTATTTGGCCAAAATCGACCCAGAAACAGCTGAAATATCAATAAATATATCTGAGTTAATAATTATTTGGGGCCCAAATAATTAGATGATTTTTAGAAAAAAAGAAAAAAATGCTTGCACTTTTTCAAAATTTCCAAAAACGTTTTTTAAATAGTTGTTGATGATCTCGCTATTTAATCATTATATCAATAAAACATCTCATGCATAATTTTGTATGAAAAATGGTTGAAACCAATGCCTTTTTAAAAAGCGCCCTCTTGTGTTTTAATTGCTCTTTTTGAATGATAACAGGCTTTTTACTTAGTTGTTTGTAATTTTGTATACCTTTCGAGCATGGTTGAGTTATAACTATTAGTTTATAATGTTAATGTGCAGGTTTTGGCCACTAAAGTTCAGCCTTACCAAAACTAAACTACCCCTTTAATACTTCACCAAAGAAGTGGTAGCCACGTCATAGATTTACCAGTACACTGTATGTGGACTGACTGGGTTTACAAACATGTACATGTATGTCTGCTTGGTCTATACCCATTTTGTCTTCATCAGGGCTGCTGTAGTCGATTCCAAAGTTCAGAGTCTGAGTCCCCAACAAAATATATGTCTCGAGTCCGGACTCGACTACAGCACTGGTCTCATTTGGTCTATCATGTGATGTGTGATGCCAGAAGCTTCCATTTTCCCCAACTCTAAACTTTACCACAACCCTAAACCCAACTACCCAAGTAACCCAAGATCCCTAAAACCAGACCCCCAAATCTAATCCAAATTCTAATTAATCCTGATCATAAAAATTCTGATTTTGCTAGTACTTAGACAAAATGCATGACTCTTAAATTTCAGCAACACTATTAAAAACTTGACCATTATACGCTTAAACCTAACCATATCATTAAACTCTCCTAATCGTATGCCTTTAAGTTCTGATTTTGCTACTGAAACATCAATTTCCTCAACTCTAAAGTTGACCACAACCCTAAACCTAACCCAAAGCTCGACACTCGCACTGGCCCGGGGCCAGTAAAATGGCACTTGGGGCTAGCAAAATGTATAAAAGTCATATTTTGGTGGCCCGATCGGGCAAGCAGATTTTTCAATCCGACATTGACAAAATGGAAAAAATCTGGCTTTCTTTTATGTCATGCTTCATCTGTAATCGCAGGTTTGATAAGGAAAGAGTGATATTTTGAATAGTAAAAAGCTTACTCATGAAATACAATTTTGGGGCCAGTAAATTTTCTTTCGGCAACCAGAATAGGGGAAAAAACGATTTCACTGGCCCGACAGGGCCACTGACTAAAAAGGCGAGTGTGGAGCCCTGCCTAACCCTATCCCTAACTCTAATTGATTTTGATTGATTTTGCTGGTAGATGACATGGGAGAAGACTAAATGGGTGTAGACCAATCAAGCAGAATGTTCCTGTTAACTGATGTCTGTATGTTGGGGCTATTAAATAAAAGCAATGCCAACGATTGATCGCTCGGAAAATCAAACATGAGACACGACAATGCGCAAAATCATTTATCACATCTGTCACATGAATGTTGTGTGATATTATGTTCAGGTATCAAGAACAATGTACAGGCAATACATGTAATATGTAAGAACGGTGTACTAATGTACAAGCACAAAATGTTATACAGGGCACTGGCCGCTGGCCCGGGGCCAGTGAAATTGCACTTCGGGCCAGCAAAAATGTATAAAAGACATGTCTTGGTGGCCCGATCGGGCAAGCAGATTTTCAACACGACTTTGACAAAATAAGATCAATCTTGTTTTCTTCCATGTCATGCTTTATCTATAATCACAGGTTTGATCAAGAAAGAGTGATATTATGAATAGTAAAAAGTTTACTCATGAAATACAATTTTTGGGCCAGTAATTTGTCTTTCGGGCCACCAGCAAAACAGGTAACTGTGGAGCCCAGTGTTATACAATATTTTGTTCATGAACAACGTACGTATATATGGTATAATGTCGAGGGGTGTGGCAAGATCGGGAGTATGAACGGTGTACTACTAGTCTACTATCATTACTAATAAAAATACAAATTGTTTTGTGATATATGTTCATGATTAACAAAGAGGCATTTACATACTGTATGAACGGTGTACTACCATCATTACTATTAATATTACTATCATAGTATAGTTTACAAGAACAACGTAGGCATAATAGACATACAAGTATGAACGGTGTACTCTACTATCATCACTACTATTAATATTATCTCAGTATACATCTTGCAGAGTAGCCCCACCCTGGACTAACAGTGCAACAGTATCATCTGAAGATGGATGTCACATTGTGACATTTCTGGCAAGTATACACGTGACCATGTGTATGCTGCATCACGTTCAATGCACATACATGTACGTACAGTATGCATCCATCTAGTAGATTTGCCCTTGACAATGCACATGCTACAGTAGATTTGAATCAACATCCCCGATAGTACTACGGGCCAGCCAGGGGATTGTGAATTGCTTGCATTGACCCATAAGAGAATGTATCCAGATGAAAATGATTTGATTTTGCTTTCACATAGTTACTTGATTTTTCCAGAGACCTAGGCTAAACCCAAGTGTGAACAATGCATCATGCAATTCAAATTAACATCCCTCATGGGCGTAGGGGCACATATTTTCCGGGGGGGGGGGGGGGGGGGGGCTTTTGCCCGAATACCATGACATGTACCCAATTTTCACCTGACAAGCAAACAACAATTCCAGAATATGACATGATTTTGCCTGAATATTAATTTATAACATTCTATTTCCTGAATATGATATGGGTTTGCCCAAATATGACATGCTTTTGCCCAAATATGAATTTGCCCGAAAACGTATGAGTTTGCCCCAATATGACGCTCTTGCTTGAATGTTGGGTGATTTTTGCCTGAATGTGGCCTTTTTCAAAACTCCAGGGGGGCTACACCGCTGCCCCCCCCCCCCCCCCCCCCTCCTATTATGCCTGTGACATCCCTATGAACATGTTTATACTCAGGCAAAGATGATTTGGTTTTAGTACCTATTTACCATGAATTTTCCTGAGACCTAAGCCTGATGGGACACATCTGTGCATCATTTACAATATGTACACCTACTGAACAGATTTGTCCTTGACAACGTGCTATTCAAATCAACCTTGCAATACCATGGGCCCACAAGTGCTTTAACATGTCGCTCGTTACAGGCGTTAGAACCTATCGTCCTATCCCAAAACATCTTGGGATCAGACCATTGCTGGTTTAACTGTAAAAGGGCCTACAATGTTAAACTCACTTACAGAACATCTTTCCTGCTTTGAAGCCAAGTGGGGCAAGTTCTCAATTGTGGCGACCCCAAACAATTTATTTAACAAAATAATGAATTCAATTTGTAAACTGTCTACTATTCTAAATCTAAATCCCTTCTTTGATTTAAAAAAAAAAAAAAATTATTGATGTTGAAGCTTGACAAGAAAGAATACTAGATTTTCACAATTAGTCATTTCTAGATTGAAACTCTAGTTTACCAAATCGGGCCAACCAAAATTTACTGACCTCAAATAAATTTTTATTTGCCCCTGGCCAGGACTCGACACTGGCATTTGCCCGCTTGCCTGGGGCAAGTAAAATTTCATAAATGGTCTAGATTGCTTGCCCGATCGGGCAACTTAAATTTTTCTTCAACTACGAGAATAGAACGTAGTTCCTTACATGAAAATATCATCTAGAAGTAAACAGGCAAATAGTTTGTCCTTTTGGGCAATTAAAATTTGAACATTTATGATTTTACTTGCCAGAACGGGCCAGTTGAGAACAAAATTAGTGTGGAGGCTTGCCCTAGCCATCGGGCAAGTGCCAGTGTCAATCAAGGTACATTTATTGGGATGTCACATGCATGAACATACAATCTGTAGTTAGGTCTACAAACACTTTGTGGGAAATTGTTGAGATACCCACATGTCAACATCATTACACTGAGAATCAGATTTATAACTGAATTTGCAGCATGGTACATGTAGATCAAATGTTCATAGTGCTGGGAACCAAAGGCAAGAAAACATTTTGCCAACCCCTGATGATAATTCTAGATCTCACATTTTATAATGTCTGATTCATAGCAAACTGCACATGTATGTGTGTAATGTATTCCCAAGCCATATTAAATGATCAACTGGGAACCAAAGGCTAAAAAACATTTTTCCACGCCCGAAAGATAATTCTACATGCTCACACAATTTCTGATTCATAGCAAACTGCACATACATGTGCATATATTCCCAAGCCAGGTTATAATATCAACATTAAAAAACTAAACCAAGCAAATTGAATGCTCAACTTAAAAAAAAAAAAAATCCAAGCCTGAAGGATAATTCTACAAAGCGCAATTTCTGATTTACAGTAAACAGCACGTGTACTTGTGTCTTGTTCCCAGGAGGATAATGACACAAGTTCATATAATGGATAAATCATCTTTGAACACGATAGAAACTTGTGTGTCACAATCATGGGACTGGAGAGTTCACACACGTGCAGAAAAGTTCATCTGCAATAGCAGGGGAAAAAAAAAAAAAAAATGTTGGTGGCTACTTAAATTCAAGCTCATCTGCATGAAAACAGCACTCTAAAATTTGTGTTGCATTGAACTCTATAAAGATGTAAAATTACGGGGCTCTTTTATGATTTTCATGGGGGTAGATCTCCCTGAGCACCTGTGTGTATTGTTTTCACTGTGCAATAGGCAGGTTCGCTTAAAATATTACAAAATAAATT
This sequence comes from Echinarachnius parma, assembly GCA_037951105.1. NCBI lineage: Eukaryota > Metazoa > Echinodermata > Echinoidea > Clypeasteroida > Echinarachniidae > Echinarachnius > Echinarachnius parma. Next base: position 136,559 of record JBAMJV010004101.1, read on the forward strand.
TTTACCAACTTAGGTTATCCCTAGCAACATCAAAGCTTGTCTGAGGTTAGCCTGACATAGCAACAAATAATGTAGGCAAGAAGGTGAACTCATGATACAGGCTATACATGAATGAAACGCAATTACAAAAGTCGACAAGTGCTTCGCTTTCAGATGGTACATGAACTGCAAATTGTTGTTGTTTTTCACATACGTGTACAAGGGTGGTATAGTCAAACCTGTCTTAGTGGCCACCTGTCTATTCTCAGCCAACCTGCCTACAGTGGCCACCAAAGGTGACTCCCAGCAGAGAAAAACAATGTTATACAAACCTGTATAATATATGTAGAGGTCACCTGTCTACAGTGGCCACATTTTTGTTTCCTTGGGTGGTCACTATACACAGGTTTGACTGTACTTGGTAAAATCAAACCTGAACTGCAAACAATTAGCATTTTATAATTTATAAGCAACCTTTTTTTTGTGTATGTGTGAAAGTCTTGTGATTCATATTAATCATGAATAAAACAATCAACTTTCAAGTGCCAGACCTAGATATGGGCAATTCCACGAAAAATGTCACCCAAGGATGGAAAAATGAAACTCATGGGACAGCCTTGTTAACTACTGGATAGTAATGAGGAAGGACCATATTTTGATGACTAAAGGAAAAAAGTTTGAAATTCAATGCAGAATTTTTTTTTTTTGGCCATTGAAGTTGGGACAAAAATTGTATGTATTACCCCCAAAAATGATGAAATTTGCATCCGTTGTTTGTGAAATAAAATTTTAAAATATGGATCACTTCAGAACAATAATTCTACTTCTAATGTCTTGTTTATGCTTTGTTTTAACATCATAGAAAAGGAAATTGTGTAAAAATCTTTACTTTTTGAAAATCTTGATTCTTACAACATTGATGTGTAATGTCCGTGACGTTTTAGATATAAAAGTTTTTGTAGAAGCAGAAGTCCTAATTCAATTTAATTCAAAATTCATTTGCAAAGCTAGAATGTTATATCATAAAGTATATCAAGAGCATTTACTAAAATATTTGATGGCTTGTCCAGAATGGCGTCACGGACATAACGTCACGGCTGCGTCACGGACATTACATACACAGTGAAAAGTATAAAAAAGCAGAGCAAAAAAATATCAAGCATTATTTTCTTATGTAAATGTCTTACTTTAGCCAAGAAATAAGATAATCCCAAGTAACAGGGGGACTACTACCTTCCTGGTTCAAGTTTTAATAAATTGTATCGTTAATCAGATAGTGAACTTTGAGTAAGTACTCTGAACTATTTATAAAACTAAATTCCTTGCTTAATTTGAACATGCATGTCTCAATAATCAATAAAGACTATACTAACTTACTGGGAGGAGAAAGAGATGGTTAAATCTCATATAGTATGATCAAATTGCAAAAATTATACTCTTAGTCCATGACTTTCCATGTGTTATGCCCATGATGTACACAACTTTTTTTAGATTTTACAATTTTTTGGCACAAAACAGCATTGTACCTCATTAAAAATGTATAATATTTTTTTTAATAGTTGAACATTTGGTTTACTGCACATTCTGTTGAAAAATTTCAAATTTTACAATAATTTTGGAAAAATTATTAATATTTTAAAAATAATTTTTTGCTAATTTAAAAAAAAATTGAAATATAATTTTTGTTCTCAAAACTGTTTGATTACATATCAAATGTACAATTAAAAAAGTGTCATGCACAATGGAGCATTTTTTGCGGGTTATTTCTGAGTTTAGAAAAAGTGGACAAAAGTGTAATGTCCGTGACGCTGAAAATGTAATGTCCGTGACGCAACGTTTTGTTGTCTAGATCACATATGCCTGGCCTGTTTCCCCCAAAACAACTTGGATTCAATTCACCATTGCCTTGTCTATAATTAAATACCTAAATCACCTTTGTGAGGTCTCAGAACTCACAGACTTTTGCAAAGATGTATATGGATGCAAAAAGTCATGTCCAAAAGATGTAATGTCCGTGACGGCGCACATTTCGCAGAATTACTCAGTAACGAATTGGATAAATGTTCTGAAACTTTTTTTGCATGCTTAACTAGGATATTGTTTTGTAATCAAAATAAAAGTTAGACATTAGTTAGAGGTATGAATTAGTAGTGGCATTGGAAAGTCATGAAAATTCTCTGATTTGTAATGTCCGTGACGCTGGAGTTGCCCATATATATTTGTCAATGATAAATCCTTCCTGCTACACTGAAGACTCAGGGGTAATGAAACAAGCTTGTTTCCCCTTTTTGCGCCCCTGATTATACCTATCAACAGAATTTGTAAATCTATGAATAATGTAAGCCCTTCATTTAACTAGTGCAGAAGAAAAATATGTATCATTGTATTTTCATAGCACAGGCTAATTTCAATGTAAAACTCAAAACAAGCAATGACCAATAGGTGATTAATCTCACTCCAATAGCACTACATGATGTACAAAATATAGCAATCTGCAGCCTTTGTGATTAACATATTTGGTTTGAAATAAGAATGATTTGGCTACAAAATATTGCTAACTTGCTTATAATATTTAAGCTAAACAAAAATAATCATACTCAGCCAATGAAGGCAACAAATTACAAATATGTAGCAAGGGTATTTTTTAATATTTCATCTACGTAGATGGTGATTTCACAATCTTGGGAATGGGTTGAAAATGCAGGACCTTGTCCAAGTATGTATCCCATATTTATGAAACGTATATATGCCCATGTAAGTGTAACGAAACAAGTCATTGTTGGTAAACAGATCTGCAATGAGAAAATTACAGAAGACAGAGTAACCAAAACTACAATATGATTTTTGCTATATAGTCCACATGAAAAACACAAAACAAGAAAAGTGTTAAATGCAACTGAAACACTTGCACTGAACATGCAGATAGAGTGATTTACTGTGATTAGATTTCACAGGAGGAAGCTTTTAGATGCTTGGCCTCAATTCCATTTCCTAATTACCAGCTCTACTTGTAAATTCTTAATGAAGGAAGACTCTACGGACATTCAACATCACAGGAAGCTAATTAGGTCATTCTTCCAAACGACTCAATCGCATTCACTTGCCAACAATTTAAAGGGGACCACCAGGCAAAGGACAACACATTATTATATGTTTTGGTACCGTTTTGTGATATCAAATAGATACCCAACATTTTGCAAAGGGTTGTGTAATTCATAAACAAAGCAATTCATTTCCACCACTTACGGAACCACGGCTATCTCGTGGTTCCACACGGGCCAGGCATTTGCGAGTGCGCCAATGCAATTCACGTGTACGTCAATAGAATCCCGGATGATTCGTTCGCTCTGCATAGAGCGCCGCTGGCTCTGCTCGCATAATAGTCTGCGCATTCAGACCGCATGACCGCATGGCTGAGAATGGTGATGCGTTTTCCAATTATATATTTTTCTGAAAACATATTTTTGTGAACTTATTGAAGGAATGGAATACTAAAGATGTTACCTTTCTATAAAAAGATTATTATGTTTGGGTGGTGGTACCCTTTAAACAAGCTTGATTCTCATTGAACATTTTCTCCTTAAATTTTTTTTTTAAACACTGCCTGTTAATCTAGGTAATTCTTCCAAAAGACTTATAAATTCTATAACATGTTTGCTACGGCAACTTGTAACCTTCTTTCTCATTGCAAATGTATGTATTGCCAATAATAACTCAGAACATCAATTACACCTTTTTTGAACCACTTTTTTTTCTAAAGTATCCATTTCAAACTTTAAACAGTCCTGATAAATTGGGTAGATGAATAGATTGTATTTTGGGGAAATACACTGCAGTTTAATAAACAGGAATGACCTCTCATCAACCCATCAACAATTGTGCAGTAAAAATGAAACCAAATAGGTGAATCACAGGAAAACATTTTCATCTATTTATAAACTAGCACATGTTTCATTTTTAATCAACAAGTTCAATAGTAGTTCACGTAATGTTCCAAACTTTACCCAGATGAAATGTAAAAGAACAACACTATGTAAGTGTGGGGAAATTTACTAGCATTATATCATTCAACAAATAATGTTTTTTACACTTTCATAGTATCCCTATTTTCTTAAGTTAGATGAATTGCACAAAGCAAGGATAAATTTATAATTTACGAGTGTCAGAAAAGTCTGTTACAATTAATATTTATTTTTTATAACAAGCTTATTCACCTGTGTGAGGCACATATCCATTATATTAAAGGAAATAAAGAATACAACGTACTCTGGTACTTATTCCATAGTTGATGACTTGTAAAATAGGTCTGCCGAAAAAAAACTCCATGAAAATAAACACAGCAGTGATTTTAGACTAATTTTCTGATGCCAAATCTCACTTAGCAGCCAGTTTACGCCCCGCCCACATTTAGGGTCCAGAATCGGCAGCGTGATTGACATGTGATTGACAATTCATTAGCTTACGTCATCTACAGAATTTAGTTCATTAGTCTGTTCTTTAGATGACGTCATATTTTGGCGATTTATAAGGGGCGTTCCCAGGACAATTAGATATTTATTAATTACCCCCAAATTGATTGATTTCATGGGAAATGACTGCCAAATTCTTTTTCTTGAGGAAAAATTACGTATAGAGAGCCTAATTGTGAAAATTAGGCCATCTAGACGCTGTAGTTCCTTCAAAGCAGGTCCACATAACAATGCAATTTCTGTACAGTGAGCAGTAAATAAAATTGTGCATTCATACATACATGTAGTAAGTGCTCACTATTGAAGAATGGCCGTAAATACCAGCAAAAGTTAACAGTGAACATTTTTGTGAATGACAAGTGGAAGCAAAACTTCCTTTCTATCAAAGACTACATTTTCAGATCATAAAAATACAATTCAGTCAGAAAATGAGTTATAAACTGGTGTTGACAAATGTGTGTACATACAAATACTACCAGGCGATTTTCACCATCCAAGTATTGAGGACCAAATCTGATGTACAAATATATACATAATTAAAATACAATTCAACTACATGTAATTGTTACTGAAACTAAGGTTGCCTTTAAGTTGCATGAAAGGACTTAATATGTATGGTTTGCAATTTGAACATGTAGGAGTTTTGGAGGGAATAATAATAATAAGTTACCTTATTTTTGGTGCAAAATTGTGGTTACAATACCATGGCACCTTATCACAAACACAAACACAAACACAAATATATGTCTTGCACACCCTTACTCCAAGAACATCAAGTGTACCAAGTTTCATTAAAATTGCTCGAAATTTGTGGAAGTAGTTCGCTCCTCAGAGTTTTTGCAACAGACCGACCGTACGCCGATTCCAATATACCCCCTTTCAAACTTTGTTTTGCGGGGTATAATGATGCACAGAGAGCACTGAAACATGGAACATGCGCTAAACAAGTACCTGCTACCACCTCGCTCATGCCCCTGCCAACACCCCTACCACCGCCCCCATAACCACTACTAATACTAAGCAAGGAAAACTTTAGGTTATGAAGCAGCGTGGCAGGATATTCATGCATGCGTTACTGAGTATTCATGGTAGTCATGGAGGGGGCCACTACCACCACCCCCCCCCCCCTCCCCCGCCCTCCCCCACCAAGCATTGTTAGGGGTAACACAGATACTAGAAAGCTGTGAATGCCGCAGATCTCCTTTGAGAGGATATTGCAAGGGAAAGTTTCCGTCACAGGGGATTTAGCTCTACCATTTAAGGTAAATGCATAAGATTTTGCAGAGGTCTTTACTACTAGTACTATGGCCTGGCACTGGTTCCAAAAGAAGTGTCACACTTCAAAGAAAAGTGTCATAAAGCTGCATAGTGCATACTGTCGAGATATTCATGCATTTAGAACTCGGCAGTCATGAAACTCATGGAGGGGCCACTCTGACCCCCCCCCCCCATGTTAGAGCTGAAAGGGTTGAATTTAAAGGGATCTAGTATTTAGACTTTGTTAAAATGTGCAAAAAGTGATGAATGGTTGATTAAATGTGTATTTTTGTGATTTGATATGTCCACTGACGTTGTTGTACACAGAACTACATGTAACTTTCCAGTGAATAATTAGAAATCAGAACACTTCAATTGTAAACATCTTTTTTAACAAATTGGGAAATTTGAAAAACCAAAACCTATTCCATGTTTCTATTGGTAATACGAATACAACAAGGTATGAGAGAACCACTAGAGTTCTGAGTACTACTACATGTACATGTAGGTTTTGTGGGTTCAAACAATGTTACTAGATCCCTTTAATACAGGGAAACTAGAAGCTGCCTTTCATATACCACATACCTCCTGTCAAAGGAAATAGGGGGAGGAGGAAAGTTTCTGGTCACGGGATTCAACCGCTGACACAACGTTTGCTCCTGACAAATGCTTCCAGGGTTTACCGCCATGTAACTGTGCGAATGTTCGGTTAAGAGATAGGTTTTTTAAATTAATAGAGTAAGTATTTGATGCAGAGTACATAGTGTTTTGGTTTAACTCCTGGAGTGCCAAGCTCACATTTTTGCGAGTTTCAATACACACAAATGCCATGTAGAGCATTAAACTCCCTGATTAAATATAAACATAATTTCAGCCAGTGCTGGTTTTGATTTTTGACCCAGGGCTAGAACTTTAGTATGCTCAGTTCCAGTCAGCGAAAAAATTCATATTTTTATTTCGGGGGCTCCATTTTCGGGGGCTACTTTTCCAACTTTCGGGGGCTACAAATTTCTGGGCTCTTTTTCGAATTTCTGGGCTCTTTTTCAAATTTCAGGGGCTACTAATAAGCTATAATGCTGTAAGTGATCATTTTTATAAGCATTTGATCACAATCCAAACAGAAAAATCCCGAAAATAATTTTTTATTTTTTTTTTTCGGGGGCAAAATATTTTTTTTCGGGGGCGGATTTAGGCATTTCGGGGGCGAATTCGCCCGCCGCCCCCGTGTATTTTTATTCGCTGGTTCCAATAGGCAATTGTTTTTTAAATGACAAAGACAAGCAAGCAAGAAGCAAGAGTAGCCATTAATACAGGAGACCTGCTTTCAGGAGGAAATTTGTAGGATTTTGGATTTCCTCTGCATTATAAACTTTCTAGGACGAAGCTAATTAATCTACTATTTTTAATTGCCCAGGGTCAGCCGGCCAGTGCTAATTTTGACCCCTGGGTAATAAATGTACAATCAAACATGTCGTATTTATAAGCCCCCTCTCTATATCAGTTTACTTGCCTATAGTGGCCACCAAAATCAATCCTCTACAGAGAAAATCAATGTAATGGAAACTGTTTATAGATGGAGGTGACCTGCATTATAGTGGCCAAGGTAGCCATTTGATGATCACTATACAATGTAGGTTTTACAGTACCTGTTATTTAGCAGATAATGGTTTAAACCGTTAACAACATTTTAAAACAAGGAACAAGACTTAGCTGTTAATACAGGAGACCTGCTTTCGGGAGGAAATTTGTGGGATTTTGAATTTCCTCTGGATTATAAACTCTCTAGGACGAACCTAATCCTTAGCTCAGTCTACTCCACTCATCAGTCTGCTAAGTGCATGGATTAACAAACCAGCTTGCTCAAATATTCCTAGCACCTTGCCAGGGAGATTTCAAATTCTGGTGTTGTCAAGGATCATTAATTATTGTTTGGAGTGAAGGACAGGGCATATGGTGATCTTCTCTATTTGATTTGAGGGCATCTTATTCTCATTTTGGTCCACAAAACTTGGCCAAGTCTCAATACGCCACAAGGGAAATAAGAGAGCGCTTTCAAGGTGTGTAATAATTTAATGCTCCAAATTAGCTCTTAGGCGCACTGGCCTCTCTCGGGGCACTATACAAAATCTACTTTGGGCCACCAAATTGTATTGAAGCTTAATTTCACTGGCTCAATTGGGCAACCAAATAGAACAGAATTTGTCGCATTTTCTTTGTTTGGGGCCACCAGATTCCGGTTTCGGTCCCCTAGAATTTGAAATCTTGTTTTTACTTTCCAATTGTGCCACAAGTCAAAAATTATTTTTATCATTGAATTTAAACTCAGTGGACAGTCATTTGGGTGACCAATACTACAAACCAGTCCCAGACATATCCACATGTCAAACAAGGCAACCCTACATTACTATGGCACTCTGCAACATGTCATTAATTAACCATTTCCATCACTTTGTTTGATACATGTATGCGCCCTAGGCCTACAGAACTGGACAACCAAGAAAAAAAGAGCTTTGTGTCATATTTTGTACAATCTAACTACAAGGACTTTCCACGGATTTGATATTGTGTGACCAATACTGAGTGAGTTATTATATATACAAACCAGTCTGACATCTAGACCAGACATGTCCACATGTCAGACAACTCAACCTTACATTACAGTGGCATTCTGTACCCGTATAATTAATTAACCATTTCCATCACAATTAGCGACCACTGTGTTTTGGAGACTTCTGTCTCCAGTCACAAACGTTGTACATGTACGATACGTGCACAGGCCACAGGGCTCACTAGAAATTAACTTTTTTTTTCATGATGGCCCCGCTGCGCAAATGATAAAATTTAGTCAACCAAAAAAGGATTTTGGTGGCCAAAAAAAAACAATTTAGAAAAATATTATAAATTCTGTTAGTTCATTTTGTTGCCAGGTCAATAGGGCCAGTTAGGCAAAGTAACGGAACTCTAGCGGACCGGAGCACAATAACGGAAAACGCGTCAGTTAATTTTGAGCAGTATACAGTCAAACCTGTGTATAGTGACCACCTAAAGGGAAACAAGAAAAGTTAACCTCTGTATACTGGTGTCCTCTGCAGACAGGTTCCAAAACACTGCAGGGGATCACTTTGGGTGGCCAATATAGGCAGGTTGGCTGCTAAAGAAAGGTGGCAATGCACAAATACATCTATATAGCATACTCTAAAACATCCAAACGAGTACAGGGTATGTCAAATGTCACTGGTTCTCTATTATGTTGTTAAAGTTTAGAATAATACACAAATGTACACCTTGATTAATATTAAAACTTACTTCCTGCCTATTTATTGGTATCAGTACTAATTGATTAATTTACAGTAGGTACTAAGTTTTATACAGTGCAAAGTCTAATACATCCTTATTGTGTACATACATGTTCATGTATAAATTGTTGGATCTCAAGTGGTTAGTTTTGATGTAATTAGCTCTACCGTATAACCTCATGAAGGCACAAAGTTCTGCACAATGTATGCGCATAGTGTGTACAAAGTTGACAGACATCATGAATACTAAATTTACTCAGATAGCAAAGAAAGCAATTCCAATTTTGGATATAATATCATACCTTGAATTTATTAAATTGAATAGGAATTTTCCACTGATCTCGTTCTTACAGACCATTTTGTCATATCCATACATTATTTATGAATTTACAGTGAAGAATGGCTGTATGGAATATGGACGCTAGCTAGTAGAGTGTTAGCAAGTATGAGGGCAAGCACAATGTACAATGTACATGCATGTACATGGAAGTAAGCCTACTTACTATGAGATGATATCTAGCGCTAACAAGTTATTGTAATATTATCTACAGACTACAGGTACAGTACAAGTGTTAATGATATGGCTACCAGCATACCATATTCTGTATTGATCAGAGATCTGTTTGTGTATGGTACAGGTATTGCAAATGAAGTTATGAAGAGGAAAGTACACTATTTTGTATATTGTCTGTCTGTATTACTTTAGAAATTCTAGGGTTAGGTTTAGGGTTAGGGTCTGTCTGTTGTATGTAACTTTAGAAATTCTATGTCAGCAACTTATATTTTCTACTATTTTCCAAAATGCAATCAAACTTTGCAATTCATAAACCAGCAAAAAATAATGCAAATTGGACCAACTATTGTACTGTGTGAATTTAAAAATGTTCTGTGTAAATACACCACAGGATTGGAATAACCACAAATCTTGGTTTACATAGCTTTGGGCCACAAACAATTTCATGGAAGCCAAATTTTACTTTCCCTAATAACCTGCGACCAAATATTAGAAATGTTAAATGTTGTTTTGTTTTGTTTTGTTTTGATTGTTTTTTTTTTTGGGGGGGGGGGGGGCCACCATAGTCAGGTACGGCGTATTGAGCCACTAATAGCCCGGTCACATATCAACGGATTGCGTAAACAGACGTCACACGGAGAGCTAAATTTTCCTGATCAGTTCGTCTCCGTTCGTATGCGTTTCTTGTCCGTTTCTTGTCCGTTTCTTGTCCGGTGATGTACATTGTTCTATGTTTTGTACATAAAGCAATGGAGACGACTTTCATCACCGGATGATTTTTTATTTCGCAAATTTTCTATTCGTTGGGCATTCGTTTCCGCTATCCGTTGATATCTGACCGGGCCATAACACTGGACAAACCTAGATTTGTACAGTTTTCCGGAATGGGCCACAAGGAAAACGGATCATTTCTAACATGATGACACACGCGGTACCCCGGGGTACCGTTGTACCCCGGGGTACCGCGTTGTGTAGCGCCATCTTGTGTCCACTCGAAGCACAACCGTATTGCGTTGTGTATGCAGTGCAGCGCGCGATTGTATGCACGCTATACCCTGGTACAGCCCTAAAAAATAAATAAATAATTAAACAAAATGGCGGATATTCGTTTGGTACCCCAGGGTACCATTTATGTCATCAGATTGCCTAAGATTATGAACAGAAAATAAAACAACAGCAGCAGGTAGCAGTTGCTACAGGGTGAAGAATGAGTCAGGAATGAAGTAAACTTTCCATACTCACTCACTCACGGGCAAGGGAAGTTAACCCACTGAAAACTACTTGATTTCATTTTTCTAAAGTATTACCTAAATTAATATCCAAAGCGTCACTTTAAACCATTGAGAATAGGGTCTGATGCATCATATGATCTTGGGCTAAGTGTAGGTTATGGGATCAATATACACTAGTGGCAACCGCATAAGTCTTAGTTGGTTTTTGTACAGAAAAAGTTGATCGCTGCAATCAGTGACACAACGTCTCCAACGTCACTATCCCCAATCCCCATGGTCATCATTAAAGTAGTAAGACAAAAGAGACTCTAGTGTTCTATCCTACTAACTATATTTTGTATAAAATTATGTAAATTTCTGACATTGCAGGCATCCTCCAAAAATGCATGGTACAAACTACACATTCGTACTTCACACATTTCTTTATAAAAATGTCTGTGATTCATGACTGAAGGGTAAAAATGGCCCCATGCCACGTTTTCACTTCAGGGTTTCTTTCGTTCATCAATTTTATTGTTCATATTGGCTCTGTGTCAGCAGAAAGGTCCCCAAGAGGACTATATTACAACAGTTGCAATAGACGGTCTGTAGTGTGAGTCAGTCTTGGGATAAACTTGTCATACTCACAAAGGGGGCATGAGACGTGTACATCGTAGCCTACATTTTACAAAGCGATCCACACTATTGTTTTTGCTAATCTATTGTAAAATGCTACATGTAGTTTTAAATGATTTCTTGTCAATTTCATGTTGCCCGGAAAAAAAAAATTGTTATTTGTAAACTCTCAAAAACTTGTCAAAACTAAAAACCTAACACCAATTTTTGCTAGATTTTTACTCTTAAATTTTTGGTTTCAACTTGTGATCAATGAACATAAGGTAGCTTGCATCTTTTCTTTTTTTTTAAAGTAGTGTCAGAATGTAAATACTTGGTAACATTTTGTTTTCATTTTTGTTGACACAAGGCACATAAACATGTATTCATGAGCATGTTTAAAATACAATGACGATGATGTGACTAAGACAAAGGCAAAAACAACAAAGACAAAAATTGTGATAAAATATGACGATGACAATTGAATAACTATGATGATTGATGACTAAAATGTTAATAATCATGATGATGATGATGATGATGGTGAGGAGGATAACAATGTTAGGCAAAACTATACTTTAGTAGGCTTAGAGAATTTTGGTCGCTAACTTCAATTTTCCTACTGCCCAATAAATCTAACTTATAGCCACTAAATCTAACCATAGCCACTAAATCTAACCATAGCCACTAAATCTGGGTTATAGCCACTAAATCTGACCTATAGCAGCGCTCGAAATTAACTTTTTTTGCTGGTGGCCCGGTCGGGCCAGTAAAATTAGTATTTTTCCAATTTTGGTGGCCCGAAACCAAAATCTACTGGCCCGAAGAAAATAAAGAAAAACAAGAAAAAAGGAGAAAATTCATAGCATAATCAAAACTGTGGAAAAATGGGAAATTCACTGTTATTATACACATTTGACCTCAACATTCGGTGTAAATGTCATTTGAAAATCTCAGACAAATAACATGTTTTTAAATTGTGGTATTTTAAGCTAATAATTTGAAGTCAAAAAGCCCAATTCTTTGTAAACATCGGCTGCAAACTTGACAAGTCACCGATCATACTGCACTGTATCCGATTTCGAATACGGCGAACATAATTTGTTGAGTTTGACATGCATGACAAATGTGATTGATATCTTATATATCAGTCTTTTAATCTCACAATTCCGTAGAATATTGTTTTGAAACCTGTCCTGAATGACACATTTTTCAAATTGTGGTGCTATATTTGTAAAACAGTTAGTCAAACATTTATAAATTCTTCGTAAACTTTATACGGACACAGACAAGACGAAACCCGACAAGACGTAGACAATGCAGACACAACATGAACATGGGCTATGTTGAATTTTACATGCGAACCAAATTTGATCGATTATTAAAATATCCTCTCACATTTCAGACTTTTAACCTCACTTTTCGATGGATTATTGTTTATAAACCTCACAAAAATTAAATATTTTCAAATTGTGGGTTTCTGTTGTTGAAATTTTGGTGTCAAACATTGATGAATTGATCGTAAACATTCTCGATCTCACTGCCGAAGCACATATTCCATATATGGAAATTGGAATGCTCCATTCACAAAACGGGGGTGTGGGAATAAACAGAATGGAAAACAACACAAATTAAACTTTTACAAATCAGACATTTCTCTAAATTTATTTCCGCAAGTACTATAGCAAATATTATTCTTGATACTTCCTATCATTTATTCAAGTTTTATATACAAACTGAACTGATAACAGAATTAATTTGATACCCTTCTACCTATCCCAAGTGGAACATGCTGTATGGGGGGTGGGGCAGAAACAATGCTAATTATAATAATTTGCGTCTTTTCTGAGCTAGCTGTCTGCAGAAGAAGAAAAAATCGCACAAAACTGATCATTATTGAGCTCTCTTTCCTTTCTTTTTAAACCACAAATCAAGTATTTTCTGTGAGGTATCAAATTTGCAATAAGTACCATAATATTGTGCTCAATTGTTTCAAACATTTGGAGGCCCGATCGGGCCAGCAAACATTGGAAATATGAGTTTTTTACTGGCCCGACAGCAATTTTTGGTGGCCCCGGGCCATCGGGCCTGTGCTAATTTCGAGCGTTGCCTATAGCCACTAAATCTGACCTATAGCCACCAAATTTAGGGTTAGGGTTAGGGTTAGGGTTGAAGTTAGCGACCAAAATTCTCTAAGCCTACTAAAGTATAGTTTTGCCCAATGTTAATAGTGGTGGTGATGAAGATGATGATGTTGATCAGTAGATACTAGAGGCGCACGTCGCAAATGCGGATCGTCTGACAATTTGGCCTTGGGGGTCGTCCTCATTTATAATGATATCTGCATTGCCAAGAAACAAGAAAAATTACCAAACCATTCCATTGCTGATTGCAGTGGCAAGGTCACGATAACACAGATTTGTAATTTAAAACAACATTTTTGTCTGTGAGAAGATGGACAACACACAAAAGAAGACAGTGAACTATAAGATTACGAGGAATCTATTTTTAGCACTCTCAAGTCCCGTAATATAACTGTCACCCTAATCCCGTAGGGCATAACAGAAAAAAAACATCCCTAAGAAAGATGATCCTCATTTTTGCTGATGCAATTTTACCTCGTTTACAAGGATATCGTTGTTTTTTAGGACGATAACCGTTTGCGACTATGAATATGATGATGATGATGAAAACAATTCTCAAGGCAAATTTGTGCAGATTATAAATGTTTTATTAAGTCTTCCACTTTCACATTTCCCATATCCATGACCATGCATGCTTATGCTCGTGCATGTAAATTTATATGTGCCAACCAAGAGCAAGACAAGTGGGTGGGCATCACGGTAACCGGCATCACTGCTGACAAATAATGTCAATGACAATGACAATGTGAATGTCAATTTCGTGAACAAGAGTCAAGACAGGTAGTATTACAAAATAATACAAATTTCAAGTCCAAAATTACAACTGCAATTTCGACCGTAGACTACAGACCCGGCTAGTCATGAGGATCATGAACATGCCTTTTGTGATAATATGTTGGCATGTAATTCAAGTCAAGCGACACGCCTTTACTTTATTATTTACTAAGCCAAAGGCATACCGATATGCATGGGAACGGCAG